>PVIH01003750.1:83315-131294 GCA_004025045.1 Sigmodon hispidus
GTGCCTTTTTTATTGCTTCCATTTCAGCTTTTATTTCAGCTTTTAGTTCCTGGCATGTTTCTTTCATAGATTTGTTCATCTCTTCCAATTTTTTGTTTGTATTTTCTTCTATTTCTTTAAGGCTATTTTTCATATCTTCTTTGAGAGCTTCGATGATCATCAAAAAGGAATTTTTGGTGTTGCTTCCTTCTGTTTCCTCATAATTGCTCAGTTAGGTCTTGTATTTGTAAGATTGCCACTCTCTTCTGGAGTTACCATGTTGTTCTTTGTATTATTATGTAATTTTTTGCACTGACGTTTGCCCATGGCTTCAGTGGTTCATGATTAGATGGCTCCTGGTCAGTTGTGGCACTCGGGCTTGTGTGCCTCCTGTCACCTCTCTGGGAAGGGTCTGAATCTACCCTTCAGAGACCCCAGAAGTTATCTATTCACTCAGTTCGAGGTCGAGGTGGGTAGTCGTGCAAATTCCCTCAGTAGCAGCTGTGGGTATGGTGACAGGCAAACTTTATCTGCACCTGTTACAGAGTTCGCTGGGGCTTCCTCTGCAGACAGCACCTGGTCGCGGAAGTGGAACCAGAACTGATGGGAGCTCAAGTCTCCCTCCCTGGCTGGGATATAGGTGCTTGAGCCTGGTGACCCCTCCTCACCTCTGGGCGGGGTCTGAGTCTGTCCTTCAGGGACCCCTGTAGTTATCTGTTTGCTCAGTTGGAGTCAAGGTGGATAGCCATGCAAATTCCCTCAGCAGGAGCTGTGAGTATGGTGACAGGCAGAGTTTATCTGCCCCTGTTACAGATGCGTTGGGACTCTGCAGACAGCACCTGTTCCTGGAAGCAGAATCACAAAATATAATTAATATTGGAATTTTTCTGAATTTGTCAATTGTTAATTGACTGGATAATATTGAAGTAGTTATTGTTTGTATAGGTTATATTAGTTACTGTATTTATATAGTTTTTATATTAGTTATAACTATTTTTTATTTTTGACACAAAAAGGAATATGTAGTGATGTATTATATATAATAACAATAGTCTGAAATACAATATATATATTGAATATATAATACCATGAAGTTCATGTATTTAATCCCACTACTCCGGTGACAAATATCCCTCTGGAGCTCTATAAGTTCAAGGCCTAAGCAAGTCAGGAAGTGGTGGCACATAATTTTAATTCTAGAAGTAGAGTAAAACCAAAAAATGAGATAGCTAGGCAGAGAGAGAAAGAGAAAAGGAAAAGTTCTGCCTGAGCTTTCATTTTGCTTTTTGGCTTAGAATAGAATGGCTTGGATTCTGAAGATTCTTGAAGACAGGCCTGAGGTGTTGACTGGGTGAGAAGTGGCTGTGATTTGTTTTTGTTATCTCTGATACTTTAACTTTCCTCAAAATCTAGCTCTAGGATTTTACTATAAGATCAAGTAGAATTCCAGCAATAAAATATGTGCATATGAAAGTAACTGAAATGAAAAAGTATATTACAAGAGATATTGTGAAAACTGCACATCTGACATCATAGAGAACTCAAAGAGTTATCTCTCTTGGGTGTCCATAATAAGTTATTTGGTTTGTATTTTGACCAAGAGCATTATATAGTCCTTTTTGCAGCTTCACAGATTATTTTCTTTTTTTAAATTTATTTTTATATTTATAATTTGGTGATTTTACATCATGTACTCCATCCCACTCAGTTATCAAACATCTCAGATTCATGCCTATTGTATGTAGTATGTTTTCCCCAGTCCGTTTTGGGTCCGGGAGGTTTGCAACATGGCATGCATGTGGTGCCAGTGGTTTGGAACCTGGTCTTCATGCCCGCGGCTTTTGTCCCCCAAAGAAAATGAATCACACGCTTATATTAACTTTATATTGTTGGCTGATGTCTTAAGCACATTACTAGCTAGTTCTTTTATCTTAAATCAACTCATTTCCATGAATCTACCCACCACGTGGCTCACAGCCCATGGCTCACCTGAATTCCTACATGCTGCTTCTCCAGGGGAAGGATGGAGAGTGGCAAACTCCACTGTTCTTCCAACCTGCTTGTGCTGTGATTCTCCACCCACTTCTATGGTGTTCTACACAGGCCAAAACAGTTCTTTATTCACAGTACACAAAAAGCATTCCTACCACACATGCCCACTCCTATGATCTCTTCATTTACAAAAATGCCCATTCATGCTGTTCATTTACTTACAGAAGCAGAATTAAACTCCCTGTGGCCAGAACCTTAAAGAAAACAAGTCTTTCCTCACCCACACCCCTGTCAGAGACCATCAATGCAGAAGTGATGCACTGTGTCATTTAGCTATGTTCAAGTCTTGAGCTCTTGTGTACAATGACCCCTCTCTCTCCCTCCCTCTCTCTCTCTACCTCACTCTCTTTCTTTAAAGTCCACTAATGAGTGAATATATTCCCTGCTTCTCTTTCTGGGATTGTGATACTTGGCTCAGGAGGATATTCTCCATATCCATCCATTTGTCTGCAAATTATGAAATATCATTTTTTTCTTACTATTGAATAGTACTCAATTATGTAGGTGCACCACAGTTTGTTAATCCATTTTTCAGTTGAGGGGCATCTAGGTTGTTTCCAGGTTCTTGCTATTACAACTAATGCTGCTATGAACATATTTGAGCTAATGCTTTTGAGATGACTGAGACTGATTCCAAGTTTTCTGAGAAACCTCCATACTGCATTTCACACTGGTTGAACATATTTACATTCTCACCAACAATGGAGTAGAGTTCTCCTTCCTCAGCATCCTCTCCAGCATAGGCTGTTATCTCAAAGTTGTTGTGATTTGCATTTCTCTGATAGCTTAAGATGCTGAGCATTTTTTTCATGTGCCTTTCAGCCATTTTTAATTCTTCTGCTGAGAATTTACTTTTCAGTTCTGAACAAAATTTTTTTATTGGGTTATTAAGGGTTTTGGCCTCTAGTTTTTTGAGTTCCCTAAATATTTTAGAGTTCAATTCTCTGTCCAATTGTAGGGTTGGTAAAAATTATTTCCCATTGTATAGGTTGTTGTTTTGTCTTGTTGACTGTGTTCTTTGCCTTACAGAAGCTTCTCAGTTTCATGAGGTCCCATTGATTGATGGTTGTTCTTGATGTCTATGCTACTGATGTTATACTTAAAAAATGGTAACCTGTGCTAATGTGTTAGAGGGTATTTCCCACTTTATTTTCTATCAAGTTCAGTGTGGTTGGGTTTATATTGAGGTCTTTGATCCACTTTGTTTTGAGTTTTGTGCAGGGTGACAGGTTTGGATCTATTTGTATTTTTCTACACACTGCAATCCAGTTATGCCAACACCATTTGTTGAAGATACTATCATTCTTCCATTGAATATTTGCAGCCTCTTTGTCAAAAATTAGGTATTCATAGGTGTGTGAGTGAATGTCAGGGTCTTCAATTTGATTCCAAGGTGTTTATCAGCTGTAGAAGCTCCCTGATAGAATTTTTTGGGTCACTTATGATGCTATCATGTCATTTGCAAATAGAGATAGTTTCACTTCTTTTCCAATTTGTATTCCCTTAATCTCCTTTTGTTCTCTTATTACTTTAGCTAAAACTTTGAGATCTATGTTGAATACATAAGGGAAAAAGAGAAAGCCTTGTCTAGTTCCTGATTTTAGTGGAATTGCTTTGAGTTTTTCTCCATGTAGTGTGATATTGGCCATTGGCTTTTTGTAAATCACCTTTATTATATTTAGGTATTCTCCCTGTATTCCTGATCTCTCCAGGACTTTTATCATAAAGGAGTCTTGGATTTTGTCAAAGGCTTTTTCAGCATTTCAGGAAATGATCATGTGTTTTTTTTCTTCATTTTGTGTATATGATGGATGACATTTAGAACTTTCATTATGTTGATCCTTCCCTTCATTTCTGGGATGAAGCCTACTTGATCATGGTGAATAACTTTTGTATATGTTGTTGGATTCTGTTTGCCATAACTTTGTTGAGAACTTTTGCATCAATGTTCATGAGGGAGATTGGTCTGTAATTCTTCTTTGTTGTGTCTTTGAGTGGCTTGGACATCAGGGTTATTGGAGACTCATAATTAGTTTGGCAATATTCCCTTGGTTTCTACTATATAGAACATTTTGAGGACTATTGGTATTAGCTCTTCTTTTAATGTCTGGAAGAGCTCTGCACTGAAACCATCTAGATCTAGGCTTTTTCTAATTTGGAAGACTTTTAATGACAGTTTTAATTTTTTTGCTGTTATAGGATGGTTTAGGTCTTTAATCTGATCTTGATTTAATTTTGGTAAATGGTGCCTGTCCAGAAAGCTGTCCATTTCCTCTAGGTTCTCCAGTTTGGTGTAGTATAGATTTTCAAAATATGACTATATAATTCTCTGGATTTCCTCGGGTATGTTGTTATGTCCCCTATTTCATTTCTGATTTTGTTTATTGAATACTCTCCCTCTGCTTTTCAGTTAGTTGATAAGGGTTTATCTATCTTGTTGACTCTCTCAAGAAACCAACTCTTTGATTCATTGATTTTTGTATTGTTCTTTTAGTTTCTTTTGTGCTGATTTCATCTCTAAGTTTGATTATTTCTTGCTGTCTTTTCTTTCTAGGTGAGTTTAATTCTAATTGTTCTAGGCCTTACAGTTGTGTTGATAGTTCTTTTGTGTGGGATTTCTTTTTTTTTTTCATGTAGGCATCTAGTTCTAAAATTCTCCTCTTAAGATTGCTTTTATCATATTTCATAAGTTTGGGTATGTTGTTTATTTATTTTCATTATTCTAGGAGGTCTTTGATTTCTTTCTTAATTTCTTTTTTGACCCAGAGATGGTTCATTTGAGTCATGTTTATTTTCCATGAGTTGGTAGGCTTTCTGTGATTTTTGATGTTGTTGAACTCTAACTTTAGACTGTGGTAATCTGAAATGGTACAAGGAGTTATACACTTTTTTTTTTACCTGTTGATAGTTGCTGTATGATCTAGTATGTGGTTAATTTTAGAGAAAGTTCCATGGGGTACTTAGAAATATGTATATTCCTATTTGTTTGGGTGGATGTTTCAGTATATATCTCCTTAGTCCATTTGGGGCATAACTTCTGCTAAATCCCTTTTTTTCTATTGAGTTTCTTTCCGGTTGACCTGTTCAGGTATAAAAGTGGGGTATTGAAGTCTCCCACTATTTTTGTGTCAGAATTGATATGAGGTTTAAGATTTAGAAGTATTTCTTTTATATATGTAGGTGCCCTTGTGTTAGGATTGAGATTTCATCTTGGTAAATTTTTTCTGACATGAATAATTAGTGACCTTCCTGTTCTCTTTTTATTGATTTTAGTTTAAAGTCTATTTTGTTAGATATTAGAATAGCTACACCAAGTTTTTTCTTAGGGCCATTAGATTGGAAAGACTTTTCCCAACTATTTAGGGGAAAGACAGAATCACTTGAAAAGTGTTGAAACAGAGAAACTGAGTAAGCTATCCATACTAATCACCTAGAAAAAAAGGATGAGACATTTTAATACTACAATAAGAATAAGTCCATATTTGGTTGCATCATATAAGTCGCCAGACATATTTGTGTATCATCAGAAAAGTTCCCAATAAACCTCACAAATATGGGATAGAAAAGCCCGAGGAAAAAGTTATCAGAAAAGAAATATACATTGCCTTGGTCATTGGGGTTGATAGTACACATTAAGAAGAGGTAAATAAAAATAAATAAATAAATAAATAAATAAATAAATAAATAAATAAGCAGATATAACATCACTAAATTTCCAATTTTATGCAATTCATTGAATTTTAGGGTCAATACCAAAACTGTCAGCCACAATTTAAAAATTCACTATTAAAACACCATGCCACCAAGGAGTATGTTTTTCCTTACAACATTTTTTTTCACAAATTCATTGTTATCTTTAATAAGGTTTCATTGATACTGTATTGTTTATGCCACAGAATCTGAAAAAAAACCAAACATGAAAATGCTCAACTCAGTGCATGATGGACAGGAAAACAAAATGGTTGAATACAGAAAATATTTCATCTCATTAATATTTAAGAACTGATGGAGTAGATAGAGAAAGACTATTAAAACCCACTGAGCTCATCCAATTCCCAAATCCCACACAAGTAGAATGGTCTTTCTTTTTCTTTCACTGTTTCTGGTAGAAGCTTCTATAAAACATGACTATGACCTAGGGCAAATTGACATGAGACTCCATGTACTATCTATCATAAAATTAGAGTCACAATGCTGGGAACACCAGAAAAATCTCCTTTTGACATTGAAACTGTAATTTTCCCTTGGCCTTATTGTTCTAGTGGTGCAGATACACCAGAGACTCATGTGTTTATTCATCATTCTATGACTGAGCTACATCATATGGCCCTACAATTGTTTTTCATTTTTGTCGCTCTACTCACATTATTATGGGTAACTCAAGAAACTATTTTCTTTGCCAAGCAAGCACAATACTTTGTACACACAATCCAGGAAATGAATCCTTCCTTGAAATAGGTGTATATGCGAACAGCAGACATCTGCAAGTACATAGTTATCACATAACTGAAAGACCAGATTAACAGACGTTGTTTGTGATTGTACCCATTTTCTCCTTTTGAGGTCATATATAATACACATATGTAGAAGAGGGGTACACACTTTTGCACCTATACTATGGGAATTATGCTTTGATACAGCATAATCATGTTTCTCTTCCACTAATATCAACAACTATTTTGAGTAGCCCTGTGATTTCTGAATAAATAATTAAATATTTTCAGGAATGAAGAGTTCCAAAATAAAATTGCTATATAAGGACAAAATCTTTATTTATAGGACATTCAAGCCACCTTCTATTAAATTTAAGGACCTGTCCATTGTACCTCAAGGAAAACGTGCTGTGCTTCATTTTTAGTACATGAGAAAACTTCAAGATTAATTCAACCATAAGTAAGCAAAAATGGGAGAATTTTTAAGACAACACCTTAAACTTTGGCAAGTATATTCAGCTCCTCACAGCTTATGTTCTTGGATCTGTGTGTGGAGTGACACAGATGAGTGACTGTCCACACTGGCAATTCCTTATTTTATTATGAATAAAAAGTAACATTTTCTATTCCCTGTAAATACTTAATCAAGGTCTCTTCCTCCTCTTACCACATTCAGGTCATTCTTTCTTCTCCACATCTTGCCATCACCCCGATGGTCAGGAGATCCCAAGGTCCCAAGGTCCCAATATTGCTTACTTCAGCCTCCACTCCTGGCAAATCCAGTTTTCTCCTCCCAACATCAAGTCTGAGTCAGGGGTTCCTCTAGGGTGAGTAGGATCCAAGGTGTCAGTCCAAGGTGATTCCGATCCAAAGCTGTTCAATGGTTGTGGTTTGCAGCTTGAGCATACTTTGCTTTTTTTCCCCTTTTCTTTTTTTGTTTAGAGTCCACTAATGAGTGCATAAATCACCTGCTTATCTTTCTTGGTTTGTGATACCTCGCTCAGGAGGATATTCTTCAAATCCATCCATTCACCTGGAAATTTTAGGTTATCATTTTTTCTTACTGCTGAGTAGTACTCCATTGCGTAGATGTACCACAGTTTGTTAAGTTGAGGGGCATCTAGATTGTTTCCAGGTTCTCGCTATTACAAGTAACACTGCTATGAACATAGTTGAGCTAATGCCTTTGGAGTGCAACCATTTGCTGGGTCCTTGGGGAGATTGACTGTCAATTTTCTGAGAAACCACCGTATTGCATTGCAAAGTGGCTGAACAAGCCTACAATCCCACCAACAATGGAGGAGTGCTCCCCTTGTTCCAAACGCTCTCTAGCATAGGCTGTCATCTGTGTCTTTTTTCTTAGCCAATCTGACAGGTTTCAGGTGGTATATCAAAGTTGTTTTGAATTACATTTCTCTGATGGCTAAAGATGATGAGCACTTTTTCAAGTGCTGAGAATTACCTTTTTTTGATTGGGTTAGGGTTAGGGTTAGGGTTCATTCAAGGTTTTGGGCTCTAGATTCTTGAGTTCTTTATATATCTTAGAGATCAAAGCATTCTCACTTGTCATGTTGGTAAAAATCTTTTCCCATTCTGTAGGCTGTCGTATTGTCTTATTGACAGTGTCCTTGGCTTTACAGAAGCTTCTCAGCTTCAGGAGATCCCACTTATTGATTGTTGGTCTTAGTGTCTGTGCCACTGGTGTTATATTTTAAAAGTGGTTTCCTGTGACAATTCGTAGAAGTGTAATTCCTACTTTCTTTTCCATCATGTTCAAAGTGGCTGGGTTTATGTTGAGTCTTTGATCCACTTGGAATTGAGTTTTGTGCAGGGTGACAGGCTTGGAACTATTTGCATTTTTGTACACACTACCATCCAGCAATGCCAATACAATTTGTTAAATGTACTATCTTATTTGCATTGAGTATATTGGACCTTTTTGTTGAAGATCAGGAGTTCATAGGTTTTTGGGTTAATAACTGGATCCTCAATTTAATTCCATTGATCCACAAGTCTGTTTTTATGCCAGCACCAGGCTGTTTTTAACTGTAGCTCTATGGTATAACTTGAAATCAGGCATGGTAATACCTCCTGAGGTTCTTTTGTTGAGCAAAATTGTTTTGGCAATCCTGCCTTTCCTGTTATTTCAAATTATATTGATTATTGTTCTTTCAAGATCTGAAAAATATTGTGTTGGTATTTTGATGGGCAGTGCATTTAATCTGTAGATTACCTTTGGTAGAATTGACATTTTTACTCTGTTGATCCTACCTTTCCAGGCATATGGAAGAGTTTTCCTTTTTCTGATATCCTTTTCAATTTCTTTCTTCAGGGATGTAAATTTTTTAAAATAGATTTGCTACTTCTTTGATTATAGTTACTCCAAGGTATTTAATACTATTTGCAGCTATTATAGTGGGTGATGTTTCCCTTATTACTTTTTCAGCCCTTTTATCTTTAGTGTATATGAGGGCTACTGATTTCTTTGAGTTAATTTTGTATTGTGCTACATTGCTGAATGTGTTTATCAGCTGTAGATGTTTCCTGGTAGAATTTTGTGGATCACTTATGTATATAATCATGCCATCTACAAAAAGAGATAGTTTGACTTCTTTTCAAATTTGTATCCCTTTAATCTTTTTTCATTCTTTTATAGCTTTAGGTCAGATGCCAGTGCGAAAATACATATAACACCATAAAGAACAACAAGGCAACAGAAGAAGAAAATGGTGGTTCTACAACTACAAGACCTGAAGAGAGCAATAAAGAGGAAAGAATAGGAAACAATACCAAAAACACCTTTATGAAGTTTATTGTAGCCTTCAAATAAGATATAAAAAATTTTCTTTTTTTTTGAGTCTTCTCTTTTCTTTTTTTTTCTTTATTTATTTTGTATTTATCAAGAAAAACAGTAAAATGAATTTAAAATGCTGATAAGTTAACAATAACTATAAAGAAGATAAAAATCATAAGCATGACTAATCAAGGGTGATAATGCAAATAAGATTGCTATACATATATATTGTGTTCAGCTTTCCTTCTGAATTTTTTTTGCCATCCCTGTGTATCCCCATTCAACGTCCCATCCCCTTCCTGCCACATCAGGTCATTTTTTCTTCTCAACAACTCCCAATCCCCTCCCTGGGCAAGGAGCAGACAGTCCTATGGTCCCACTGACCCAATAATGCTTAGTTCAGTCTCCACTCCTGGCAAATCCAGTTTTGTGCTCCCTCCCTCAAGAGTGTGTCACGTGTTCCTATAGTTGGAGTGGGATACTAAGGGTCAGTCCAGGGTGTTTCTGATCCCAAGCTGTTCAGTGGTTGTGGTTTGCAGCTTGGGCATGCTTGGCTTTTTACTTCTTTATTTGTTTAGAGACCACTAATGACTGAGTACATCTCCTGCTTATCTTTCTGAGTTTGTGATACCTCACTCAGGAGGATATTCTCCAAATCCACCCATTTGCCTGCAAATTTTAAGATACCATTTTTTCTTACTGCTGAGTAGTATTCCATTGTGTAGATGTACCACAGTTTGTTAATCCATTCTTCAGCTGAGGGACATCTAGGTTATCCAGGTTCTAGCTATTACAAATAATGCTGCTATGAACATAGTTGAGCTAATACCTTTGGAGTGTGAATGTGCCTCTTTAGGGTATACCCAGAAGTGGTATTGCTGGGTCCTTGGGGAGACTGATTCTCATTTTCTGAGAAATCGCCATATTGCATTCCAAAGTGGCTGAACAAGCTTACACTCCCACCAACAATGTAGGAGTGTTCCCCTTTCTCTGCATCCTCTCCAACATAGGTTGTCATCTGTGTCTTTTATCTTAGCCACTCTAACAGGTGTTAGGTGGTATCTCAAAGTTGTTTTGATTTGCATTTCTCTGATGGCTAAAGATGAAGAGCACTTTTTCAGGTGCCTTTCAGCCATTCATAGTTCCTCTGTTGAGAATTCCCTTTTTAGATCTCTACCACATTTTTTGATTGGGTTATTCAAGGTTTTGGGCTCTACATTCTTGAGCTCTTTATATATCTTAGTGATCAATCCTCTATCACTTATAGGTTTGTTGAAAATCTTTTCCGATTCTGTAGGATGTCGTTTTTTCCTACTGACATTACCTTGGCTTTGCAGAAGCTTCCTAGCTTCAGGAGATCCCACTTATTGATTGTTGGTCTTAGTGTCTGTGCCACCGGTGTTATATTTAGGAAGTGGTCACCTGTGCCAATTCGTAGAAATGCATTTCCCACTTTCTTTTCTATCAAGTTCAAAGTGACTGGGTTTTAGTTGAGGTCTTTGATCCACTTGGATTTGAGTTTTGTTCAGGGTGACAGGCTCAGATCTATTTGCATTTTTCTACACACTTCCATCCAGCTATGCCAACACCATTTGTTAAATATACTTATCTTTTTTTCCACTGAATGTTTTGGGCCTCTTTGTCAAAGATCAGGTGTTCATAGGTTTTTTGTTAATGTCGGGATCCTCAATTCTATTCCACATGTCCACAAGTCTGTTTTAATGCGAGTACCAGGCTGTTTTTTATTACTGTAGCTCTGTAGTATAGCATGAAGTCAGGGATGGTGATACCTCCTGAGGTTCTTTTGTTGAGAAAAATTGATTTGGCTATCCTGGCTTTCCTGTTATTCCAAATGAAATTGAGTATTGTTCTTTCAAGGTCCAAAAAATATTGTGTTGGTATTTTGATGGGCAGTGCATTGAATCTGTAGATTGCCTTTGGTAGAATTGCTATTTTTTTCTATGTTTAACCTACCTATCCAGGAACATGGGAGAGCTTTCTATTTTCTGATATCCTCTTCAATTTCTTTCTTCAGTGATTTAAAATTTTTGTCAAACTGGTCTGTTACTTCTTTGGTTATAGTTACTCCAAGGTATTTAATACTATTTGCAGCTATTATGAAGGGTAATGTTTCCCTTATTTCTTTTTCAGCTCTTCATCTTTAGTGTATAGAAGGGCTACTAATGTCTTTGAGTTAATCTTGTATCCTGCTACATTGCTGAAGGTGTTTTTCAGCTGTTGCAGTTGCTTGGAAGAATTTTGTGGGTCACTTATGTATACAATCATATCATCTGCAAATAGAGATAGCTTCACTTCTTCTTTTCCAATTTGCATCCCCTTAATCTCTTTTCGTTCCCTTATTGCTTTAGCCAAAACTTCACGAACTATATTGAATAGATAAGGGGAGAGAGGACGTACTTTTCTAGTTCCCGATTTTAGTGGGATTGCTATGAGTTTTTTTCTATTAAGTTTGATACTGGCTGTCGGCTTCTTGTAAATCACCTTTATTATATTTAGGTATTCTCTCTGTATTCCTGATCTCTCCAGGGCTTTAATCATAAAGGAGTGTTAGATTTTTTCAAAGGCTTTTTCCGCATCTAAGGATATGAACATGTGGTTTTGTTCCTTTAGTTTGTTTATATGATGGATATCATTTACAGTTTTTTGTATGTTAAACCAGCCCTGCATTTCTGGGATGAAGCCTACTTGGTTGTGGTGGATGATATCTTTTATATATTTTTGTATACGGTTTGCCAAAATTTTGTTGAGAATGTTCACATCAATATTCATGAGAGAAATTGGTCTGTAATTCTCCTTCTTTGTTGTGTCTTTGAGTGGCTTCGGTATTAGGGTAACAGTGGCCTCATAAAAGGAATTTGGCAATATTCCTTCAGTTTCTACTGTGTGAAATAGTTTGAGGAGTAACGGTAGTAATTCTTTGAATAACTGCTAGAAATCAGCACTGAAAATATCTGGACCAGGGCTTTTATTTTTGGGGAGGTTTTTAATGACAGCTTCAATTTCCTTAAGGGTTATAGGCCTGTTTAGGTAATTAATCTGACCTTCATTTAATTTTGGTAGATGGTACCTGTTCAGAAAGCTGTCCATGTCTTCTAGGTTTTCCATTTTTCTGGAATACAGATTTTCAAAATATCTTATGTTTCTCTGTATTTCCTGAGGGTAGGTTGTTATGTTCCCCTTTTCATTTCTGATTTTGTTGATTTGAACACTCTCTCTCTCTGTTTTTTGATTAGTTTGGCTAAAGGCTCATCTATCTTGTTGACTTTCTCAAAGAACCAACTCTTAGGTTCATTGATTCTTTGTATTGTTCTTTTTGTTTAAATTGTATTGATTTCAGCTCTAAGTTTGATTATTTCCTGCCATCTACTCCTTCAAGGTGAGTTCGCTTCTAGTTGTTCTAAGGCTTTCAGCTGAGCTGTTAGGTCTCTAGTGTGGGATTTCTCTAGGTTTTTCATATAGGCATTAGCGCTATGAATTTTTATCTTAAGACTGCTTTCCTTGTGTCCCACAAGATTGGATATATTGTGAATTCATTTTCATTAAATTCTAGGAAGACTTTGATTTCTTTCTTAATTTCTTCCTTGACCTAGAGATGGTAAAGTTGAGTGATGTTTAGTTTCCATGAGTTGGTAGGTTTTATTTGGGTTTTAATGTTGTTGAACTCTAACTTTAGGCCCTGGTGGTCCGATATGTTACAAGGGATTAATTCCATTTTTTTTTGTATCAGTTGATATTTACTTTATGACCACTTCTGTGGTCAATTTTGGAGAAAGTTCCATGAGGACCTGAGAAATATGTATATTCCTTTGTGTTTGGGTGGAAGCTTTTGTAGATATCTATTAAATCCATTTGCATCATAACCTCTTTTAGACTCCTTATTTCTCTCTTGAGACTCTGTCTGGTTGATCTATCCAGGGTTGAAAGTGGGGTATTGAAGTCTCCCACTATTAGGGTATAAGAATTGATGTGGGATTCGAGCTTTAGCAATGTTTCTTTTACATAAGTATGAGCCCTTATATTAGCGGCATAAATATTCAAGATTAAAATCTCTTCTGCACCAATTTTTCTAGTGATGAATAAGTAGTTACCATCTTGATTCCTTTTAATTGCTTGTTGCTTAAAGTCTACTTTGTTAGATATTAGGATTGCAACCCCTGCTTGTTTCTTAGGTCCATTTGACTGGAAAATCTTTTCCCAACCCTTTATTCTAAGCCTGTGTATGTCTATGTGGTTGAGGTGTGTTTCATGTAGCAAAAGAAGGATGGCTTCTGTTGTTGTATCCATCTTGTTAGTGTGTGGCCTTTTATTGGAGATTTGAGACCATTGATATTAAGGGAAATTAGTAACCATTGATTCATATTTCCTGCCATTTTTGGTGGTAACTTGTATATCCTTTCTCAGTGGTATTCTTCGGTGGAATTATAGCTTTTTTGTGATTTTGTGGGTGTAATTGGGGTCCTTTGGTTGGAGTTTTCTCTCTAATACTCTCTGTAGTGCTGGATTGATACATAGATAATATTTCAGTCTGACTTTGTCCTGAATTACCTTGTTTACTCCATCTATGGTGATTGATAATTTTGCAGGGTATATTATTCTAGTTTGCCATCCATGCTCTTTTAGCGTCTGTATAACTTCTGACCTTCTAGCTTTCATCGTTTTCATTAAAAAGTCAGGCGTTATTCTGATGGGTCTGCCCTTATAGGTAAGATGGCCCATTTCTTTTTCAGCTCTTAAAATTTTTTCTTTGTTCTGTATGTTTTGTGGCTTGATTATAATGTGACACACTGACTTTTTTGGGATCATATGTATTTGGTGTTCTGTAAGCTTCTTGTATCTTTATAGGCATTTCTTTCTTCAGGTTAGGAAAGTTTTCTTCTATGATTTTATTGAAAACATTATCTGTGCCTTTCAGCTGGTATTCTTCTCCTTCTTCTATTCCTACTATTCTCAAGTTAAGTCTTTTCATGGTGTCCCAGATTTCCTGAACATTTTGATTTATGGCTTCATTAGTTTTACTATTTTCTTTGACTGATATATCTATTTGAGCTACTGAGTCTTCCACTTCAGAGATTCTATCTTACTTCTCTTGAGCTCTGTTTGTTATGCTTGTATCTGTGGTTCCAGCTTTTTTATTCAGGTTTTCTATTTCCATCTTTGCCTCATTTTGTGCCTTTTTTATTTCTTCTATTTCAGCTTTTAGTTCCTGGCATGTTTCTTTCATAGATTTGTTCATCTCTTCCAATTTTTTGTTTGTAATTTCTTCTATTTTTTAAGGCTATTTTTCATATCTTCTTTGCGAGCTTCGATGATCTTTAAAAAGAATTTTTGTTGTTGCTTCCTTCTTTTTCCTCTTCATTGCTTAGTTCAGGTCTTGTATTTGTAGGATTGCCACTTTCTTCTGGAGTTACCTTGTTGTTCTTTGTATTATTTTGTTAGTTTTTGCACTGATGTTTGCCCATGGTTTCAGTGGTTCACGTTTAGGTGGCTCATTTCAGTTGTGGCACCTGGGCTTGTGTGCCCCCTGTCACCTCACTGGGTGGGGTCTGAGTCTGTCCTTCAGGGACTCTAGTGGTTATCTGTTCACTCAGTTAGAGGTGGAGGTGGGTATCCATGCAAATTCCCTCAGCAGCTGCTGGGGGTATGGTGACAGACAGACTTTATCTATGCCTTCTACAGAGTCGGCTGGGACTAGCTCTGCAGACAGCACCCAGTCCTGGAAGCAGAACCAGAACTGATGGGAGCTCAACTCTCCCTCCCTGGCTAGGATATAGGTGCCTGGGCCTGGTGTCCCCTCCTCACCTCTGGGTGGAGTCTGAGTCTGTCCTTCAGGTACCCCAGTCCTTATCTGTTTGCTCAGTTGGAGGTGGAGATGGGTAGCTGTGCAAATTCCCTCAGCAGCAGCTGTGGGTATGGTGACAGGCAGACTTTATTTGTGCCTGCTACAGAGTGCTCTGTGACTCGCTTTGCAGACCCGTTGAAAAATTCTACCAGATATTCAAGGAAGAATTACTACTATTACTCCTCATACTACTTCACACAGTAGAAACTTAAGGAATATTTGCCAAATTTTTTTTATGCGGCCAAAATTTCCCTAATACCCAAGCTACTCAAATACACAAAAAAGGAGAATTACAGACCAATTTTCTTCATGAATATTGATCCTAAAATTCCCAACAAACTTTTGGCAAACTCTATGTAACCATATATAAAAAAAATAGTCAATTACCATGACCAAGTAGGCTTCATCCCTGAAAAGCAGGGATGCTTTAAGATAAGAAAAACTGTAAATGGCATTCATCATATAAATAAACTTAAGGAAAATGAACACATGATCATATCCTTAGATGTTGAAAAAGCCTTTGACATAATCCAACACTCCTTTATGATAAAAGTCCTGGAGAGATCAAGAATACAGGGAAAATACCTCAATATAATAAAGGTGATTTACAAGAAGTCGACAGCCAACATTAAAATTAGTGGAGAAAAACTCAAAGCAATCCCACTAAAATCAGGCACTAGACAAGGTTGTCCTCTCTTCTCTTATCTATTCAATATGGTTCTCAATTTTAAGATATTTCTGGTAAGTGCCTTTTAGACATTCATAATTCTTCTGCCTAAAATTCCCTTTTTAGTTCTGAACCCCATTTAGTTGATTGGGTTATTCAAGTTTTTGGGCTCTAGATTCTTGAGTTCTTTATATATTTTAGAGTTTAATCCTCTATTACTTGTAAGGTTGATTAAAACTTCCCCCTATGTAGGCTGTTGTTTTTTCCTATTGACAGTGTCCTTGGATTACAGAAGAGTCTCAGCTTCAGGAGCTCCCACTTATTGATTATTAATCTTTGTGTCACTGGCATTATATTTAGGAAGTGGTCACATGTGCCAATTCTTTGGAGGGTATTTCATATTTTCTTTTCTATCAAATTCAAAGTGGCTGGGTTTATGTTGAGGTCTTTGATCCACTTGAATTTGAGAAAATTAACATATTTTCTAATGAAATTGCTTGGGAAATGTTATTATATGTGTATGCTCAGTCTAATATATGTATATTTATTCTTTAAAATTTTATTCATTAAGCAGTGTTTATTCTGAATGCTCAGTTGTAGAAATTGAAGAAAAATATCATGAATGTGGAAACTTAGCTTGTTTACATAATGCTTAACTTGATACCACAATATTAACTATAATATATAACAACCTTAATATTCAAGATAAAATGTGTTTATGGCAGTGGGATTATGGCATCTTCCTTTGTAAATACTTGCTATGTTTAATTATTAGATTATAGATATGACTATAACTTATTTAGTATCATCTTTTTATCCAGTTTATTAATAATGACATCACTTATGGAAACTTATAATTAACAGATATTGTGGTGAAATGTACTCTGTATGTTGAAAAAAAAAGGAATTGGTTTGGCCTATGTGTAGAAGTGGGTGGAGGATCAGAGGACAGGCAGAAAGAAGGAAGGTGGAGTTAGTCAGTCACCATCCGACTCCTGAGAAGAAGAAATATGTAAAAATACAGGTGAGCCACAGGCTGGGATACATGGTGGGCAGATTAGTAGAATATAAGAAATGGGTTGAATTAAGATGAAAGATCTAGCTAGCAATGTGCTTGAGACATGGTCCAAACGATATGAAGTTAATATAAGTGTCTGATTCATTTCCTTGGGGACAAAAGCAGCTGCGGGCCAGGTACAAACCTCTGGGCCCAAAGGGGCCTGGGTAACCTTTTACAACAGATGGTGCCCAACATGAGGAGAACACCGCTTAAAGCCTCCTAAAGTTTAAAAAGCTTAAAGAGCATTCTAGATCACAGAAAGAGAGCCAAAAGCGGCTTTCTGAATTGCATATCTGGAATGATTTATATTACAGAGACAGTATGGTGTTCAGGTTTGAATTTTAAAAAGGCAAGTCTGGGGCACACAGCTTAAACTCATTCATTTCACAGAAAGCTTGGTATAAATATGATTGATTTAAGGTTTCTGCTTATATTGAACAGAAAGGAAACAGAGTTAAAATGGTTTTTCTTGTAGCAGCCTTTCCTGAGTCATTTCTGTTTGCTGACAGGGAGAGATGCAGCAGGCACCTTCACCATATTGAAATGCAGCAAAAAGGGGCAGAGTCAGCAATCACAGTGACTCTAGCATTTTAAAAGCTCTTCTGGGTTGGAAAATGATTAAAAATTCTCTATAAAACAGATTTAGACTCACAAAACCTCTAAATGGTGTACAATGTATGTAAAATATACATAGGTTTCAGATAGAAGAAAAATGAGGTAAAGAAAGCCCTTAAAAAGAAGAAATATGAATAAAGATAAAGATAAAGGCCACGTAAGGATGGCACATCAAAAGAGAGTCTGTATTATGGTTATTGCATTTTCTTTTAATTTTTTAACTTTTAATGAGCTAATTGCAGAAAGACAATTAATTGCTAAGGCTACTAAGTTAAACAAATACATATTCTTTAAAGATTCTTGACCTCAAAATCTGTTTATAAGAATATTTTGCTTGAGAAAGAGTTTCTGTTTTTTTTCCACAGAAGATCAAAACCTGTGGATTGGATCCAGGCAAATGTGGTTTAATTTGCAAATGAACATTCTCAGCTTCCAAGATGCCAGTTGAGATGATCCAGCCTTTAGACCCCCATGAAATTAAAAACATTCTTTGTCACCAGGAAGTATTCAAAAAAAGAAAGCTACGTCCAATTTCCCCAAAACATTACTTATTAATGTTTGTTTTCATTACAAATGGTTAATGATCATAGTCAATCTCTTAAAAAAGGGGGGGATATATAGGAATGATTAGAAAAGATAAGTGGATTTAGGTTTATGGGTATAAACTTAAGGTGAATTTTGTTATGCTATATATATTTTTCTACTCTTGATTAAGGTATGATGCTTATGTAACTCATTTAAAATTGTAAAGTGTAATTGAGAAATGCAGATTAATAGTTATCTATGATAACCAAACTTATAGTCATGTTAGTTAGGTTTTTTTAGATAAACAAATATATATTTCAATTAGATAGGTAGTCTTCAAACACTTCAAAGACATGCAGAATATGTCACTTAAAATATTTTAAAAACTTAGACTCTGGAGAGTGGGATAGGTCTGCTCCTGGCAGCACAAATGTATTTCAGGAAAAGGATGGACATTGAAGAAACTTCATGTGGAATTTACTTTGTGACAACAGTTAGACACGGGACAAGAAACTGTTCTGGTATTGACTGCTTGATAGTGTGCTGTATAAACTGGACATGCAGGTTCCATAGAAAAGTGACCTCTGAGCATTGGCAGAAGAAGCCAAGATGGTCCTTCACATTCCTGCTTTACAGAAAAAATTTCCAGGCATCTTTCAGGACACAAGGAGAAGCAACTGATGGACTGTGACAGATTTCCTGCATCACTGAAAGGTAGAAATCTCTGAAATGCCAGAGATTTTGGGCATTTAGGCTGAAGATGATGCCCCGATATTACAAAGGAACTTTGAGTGACTGTCCAGGCAGACAGGTGCCATCTCTGTCATTTTCTAGACTTTAGAAGTTGCTTGCTCTTCCTGCTTATTTAAGTAATATTATATCCTTCTGTGGTCTTTGATGTGGTTGAAGATTTAATAATTATAGGTATGGTTCTTTTTAGTTTAAAAGGTATATTAGATATGAAACTTTAGACTCACAATGATAAGGTAGGTAATGGAATATTCTCTTTAATTTTGTGAATACAAATGGACTGCATATTGTGACTGTAATTTCTACTTGATAGCTATTCTGTTGTAATTTTGCTATATGGAAATTGAAACCTTCCTTTTTGATTAGACAGAAAAGAGGAAGTGTGGTGAAATGTTCTCTGTAGGCTGAGAATAAAGGAACTGGTTTGACCTATGTGGAGCACCATAGAAGTGGGTGGGGGATCAGAGGACAGGCAAGTAGAAGGAGGGTGGAGTTAGTCAGTCACCATCTGACCCCCGTGAAGAAGAGACATGTAAGAAATACAGGTGAGCCACAGGCTGGGCCACGTGGTGAGTAGATTAGTAGATTACAAGAAATGGGTTGAATTAAGATGAAAGAGCTAGCTAGTAAAGTGCTTGAGACATGGTCCAAGCAGTTTGAAGTTAATATAAGTGTCTGTTTCATTTCTTTGGTGGACAAAAGCTGCTGTGGGCCAGGTACAAACCTCCGGGTGCAAATGGGCCTGGGAAACCTTTTACAATAAATATTGTAATTTTATTAATAGTTTTTAAAAACAAATTTCTAACTTTTCATAAAGTTATCATGTATACTTTTCATGATCCACTAGATTTAAGAATCTAGAGAAACAGAATTAATAGAATGTATATTATAGTAAGATCAAAATTTACTATCCTCACCAACTAGTTTTCTAACACAAATATTGGGGAACCAGTCTCCCATAAATGTCTATTTTCTGCTCCAGTACAGTAAATCTTTGAGACACCTCTCAAATTGCTCTATTTAACTTAAAGTCACTTTATTTATTTATGTAGTTATTTAATTTTAATTTCAGCATGTCAAATTAGTTTTCCTCAAATGCACACAAATGTTATGTCATTCACTGGGACATTGGCATTACAAATCCTGTTTTCCCCAAAAATGTAATTCTCATTTTCCTCTCACTGGCAGAGTTATTTATGTTATGGTATTTCCACAAACCCGCTCCCTGCTTGATAAAAGTCTTAATTTTTTGCTTTATTTTGTTGCTTATTCTTTTCTTGTATCTTGCCCTAAGAATGTTATTTTAGGACAATATTTCTTACCACTTCTATACTGTTTCACCACTCTTGTATCCTTCCTGTGTCCTAATTACTCACATACTTATGATATTCTGCTGAATCTTATAGATATTCATAAGACTGAATTAATGAGATGGGCAGAGACAGAGAAAGACATTTAATACAAAAATAATAATTTAAAATGAGTAATCAATGAAACTAGAAAACATTTCTAGCAGAAAATCACCCAGTGACAAAAGTCTATCATGAAAGAAAGGAAAAATGGGAGACTTGGGGACTTTTTGAATCATCTAACTAATGCTGCTAAATCTTGCTGAATTTTTTTACCCAAAAGTTTAGTCTTCTGTCTGTCATAGGACATGAGCATACATTTTATCTATATGACTGTATTCTTACAAGTAACCTTTTCTGGATACTGTCATTCTGTATTTTAGAATTAATATCAATACCAGTTCTTCTCATGATTATTTTATAATACATATGCAAATGTATACATAACCTACCTTCATTGTATGGTGAATAAGTATTATTGTTTACAGCATTGACCTTATGGAATTGATATGCTTAAAATGTTATTGCCAGGAAAAATGAGTTCATTTTTTTCTTAGCATCTAACATTTTTTATAGCTAAGTGTGAGAAGTTGAATATGTTTTATATATCTTCTAAAAATTTTTAGTGTCCCTCTAATTTTTTTGTGTAATCACTTGCTTTTTTTTTAAATTAAGGCACGCAATTTTTTTCTTTTAAATACCCTCTTTATTAAAAGACATTTTTAACAGAAGATATCATAAACTATCTCTTCCCATTGCTTGTCATATATTTTTAGTCTATGAATAAGGTTAAGTAATGTGGACTGATCAGTTATGGGTTTACAGATTGTAAATTCTTAGTTTGGAATTATGAAATAGTGCAAAACAAAAGCTGCTTCAGCATCTAATGATATGATCATGTGCTTTTGTTCCTTTAGTTTGTTTATACGATGGATAATATTTATGGTTTTTTTGTATGTTAAACCAGTCCTGCATTTCTGGCATAAAGCCTACTTGGTCGTGGTGGATGATATTTTTTATTTATTGTTGTATATGGTTTGATAAAATTTTGTTAAAAATTTTAGCATCAATATTCATGAAGGAAATAAGTCTGTAGTTCTCCTTGTTTGTTGTGGCTTTGAGAGGCTTTGGTATTAGGGTAATTGTGGCATCATAAAAGAAATTTAGCAATATTCCTTCAGTTTCTACTGTGTGAAATAGTTTGAGGAGTAATGGTAGTAATTCTAATTTGAATGTCTGGTAGAATTCTGCACTGAAAACATCTGGATCTGGGTTATTATATTTGGGCAGGCTTTTAAAGACAGCTTCAATTTCCTTAACGGTAATAGGCCTGTTTAGGAAATTAATCTGATCTTCATTTAATTTTGGAAAATGGTATCTGTCCAGAAAGCTGTGCATTTCCTCTAAATTATCCATTTTTGTGGAATATAGATTATCAAAGTATGATTTGATAATTATCAGGATTTCCTGAGTATTCATTGTTATGTCCCCCTTTTCATTTCTGATTTTGTTGATTTGGACACTCTTTCTCTATTTTTTGATTAGTTTAGCTAAGGGCCTATCTAACTTGTTGACGTTCTCAAAGAACCAGCTCTTAGATTCATTGATTCTTTGTATTATTTTTATTTTTTGTTTCAATTGTATTGATTTTAGCTCTAAGTTTGATTATTTCCTGCTGTCTACTCTTTCTAGGTGAGCTTGCTTTTATTTGTTCTTAGGCCTTCAGCTGAGCTGCTAGTTCTCTAGTGTGAGATTTCTCTAGGTTTTTCATATAGGCATCTAGTTCCTCTTAAGACTACTTTCATTGTGTCCCACAAGTTTGAGTACGTAGTGGATTCATTTTCATTAAATTCTAGGAAGACTTTGATTTCTTTCTTAATTTCTTCCTTGACCCAGAGGTGGTTTAGCAGTGATGTTTAATTTCCATGAGGTGCTAGGCTTTTTGCAATTTTAATGTTGTTTAACTTTAACTTTAGGCCCTGGTGGTCTGATATGTTACAAGGGATTAATTCCATTTTTTTGTATCAGTTGATATTTGCTTTATGACCAACTATGTGGTCAATTTTGGAGAAAGTTCCACGAGGAACTGAGAAATATGTATATTCCTTTGTGTTTGGGTGGAAGCTTCTGTAGATATCTATTAAATCCATTTGCATCATAACCTCTTTTAGACTCCTTATTTCTCTCTTGAGACTCTGTCTGGTTAACCTATATCCAGGGGTGAAAGTGGGGTATTGATGTCTCCCACTATTAGGGTGTGAGAATTGATGTGTGGTTCAAGCTTTAGCACTGTTTCTTTTACATAGGTAGGTACCCTCCTAATAGGGGCTTAAAATATTCAGGATTGAAATCTCTTCTTGACCAATTTTTCCTGTGATGAATAAGTAGTGACCATCTTGGTGCCTTTTAATTGATTTTAGCTTAAAGTCTACTTTGTTACATATTAGGATGACAACCACAGCTTGTTTCTTAGGACCATTTGACTGGTAATTCTTTTTCCAACCCTATACTCTAAGCCTGTGTGTGTCTTTGTGGTTGAGGTGTGTTTCTTATAGGCAACAAAAGAATGGCTTCTGTTGTATTCATCTAGTTAGTGTGTGTCATTTTATAGGTGAGTTGAATCCATTGACATTATGGGATATTAGTGACAACTGATTCATATTTTCTGCTATTTTTGGTGGTAACCTTTTTGCATCTCCTTTCTCTGGAGTGTTCTTCTGTGGGGTTATTGATTGTTTGTTGTTTCATGGGTATATCTGGGGTCCTTAGGTTGGAGTTTTATTTCTAATACTTTCTGTAGTGCTGGATTGGTAGATAGACATTGTTTCAGACTGACTTTGTCATGAAACATATTTTTTTTCTCCATTTATGGTGACAGATAATTTTGCAGGGTATGGTATTCTAGTTTGGCAGCCATGCTCTTTTAGCATTTGTATAACTTCTGACCTATCTCTTCTAGCTTTCATCATTTCCATTTAATAGTCAGGTGTTATTCTGATGGGTCTGCCCTTATAGGTAAGATGGCCCTTTTCTTTTGCAGCTCTTAAAATTTTTTCTTTGTTCTGTATGTTTTGTGGCTTGATTATTATGTGGCACACTGACTTTTTTGGGAATCCATATCTTTTTGGTGTTCTGTTAGCTTCTTGCATCTTTATAGGCATTCCCTTTTTCAAGTTAGTAAAGTTTTTTTCTATGTTTTTATTGAATATATTATCTGTGCCTTTCAGCTGGTATTCTTCTCCTTCTTCTATTCTATTATTCTCTAGTTAGGTCTTTTCATGGTGTCCCAAATTCCTGAATATTCTGTGTTATGGAGGGGTTTTTTTTGGTTTTAGTATTTTGTTTGACTGATATATCTATTTGAGCTACTGAGTCTTCCACTTCAGAGGTTCTATCTTCCATCTCTTGAATTTTGTTGGTTATGCTTTTATCTGTGGTTCCAGCTTTTTCTTCAGGTTTTTTCTTTCCATCTTTGCCTCATTTTGTGCCTTTTTTTATTGCTTCTTTTTAAATTTTTAGTTCCTGGCATGTTTCTTTTATAGATTTGTTCATCTCTTCCTATCTTTTGGTTGTATTTTCTTCTATTTCTTTAAGGGAATTTTTCATATCTTCTTTGAGGCTTTCAATGATAATCATAAAAGTATTTTTGGTATTTCTTCCTTCTGCTTCCTCTTCATTGCTCAGTTCATGTCTTGTAGTTGTAGAACCACCACTTTCTTCTGGAGTTACCTTGTTGTTCTTTATGTTATTATATATATTTTTGCACTGGTGTCTGCCACTGATTCAGTGGTTCATAATTATGTGGCTCCTGGTCAGTTATGGGAAGAGGGCTTGTGTGTCTCCTGTTACCTCTGGTCTTCTCAATGTCAGTCTCTGCACTGGGCAGGGGTCTGAATTTCAAGTCCTTAGTCTTTCTCTGTTGAAGCAGTTGGAAGTGGGGTAGCCATGCAAGTTCCCTTGTTTTAGTAGCATCTGGTGGAAGATTCACAGCCTAAGTATATTTCTGTCTGCTATGGAGTGTGTGGAGACATGCACCATAGACAGAACCTGGTTTCACAACCGGAAGCTGAGCCCTAAGCTAAGTTATTTCAAGACAACTTTTCTCAATACAATTATTTTTCACTTACAATAATAGATCATGGAATCAAAACCTATTCATAGAATTTCTTAGTTCTGCATATCAGCATATCAATATGCTGATTGATAGGTTCTGTGCTACCTAACTTCAGATTTTTAAATCCCAAGTTAAGATATTAAATAATATAAATGTCTATCTAAAGATTATAAGCATTATTGTTTAAAAATAAACCAATCATACATAAAATAATATAAACACCACACACATTACAAATATCATATATTTTTAACTTTTACATAAGTTTAAGTGTTATGTATCACCTATATAATAAACTAACAACAAACTTACATATAATGCTCCCAAGGATCTTTCAAGGCAAAGAACATTGTCTGAAATATTTGGAATTATATAGCATGTGACAACTAATATACAAAGGTAGATAATGGAGAGTCCAACATGGCAAAGCTATGGAGGCACTGACTGTAATTGACCATTCTCTTATGTCTGTAATTGTTCTCATGTGCCATAGAAATTCTTTCCAAAAAAAAGCTATGGACATTCTCAATACTTATGTGTTTGCCTTATAAAAATATTCTATTTATTGAACACACTCATATAACTGTGATGAGTGAGGAAGATGATTTCTGCTTAAACTGTATATTTGTCATTAATAGAAATAATACTAGGATATTTTCATAACTCAGACTGACATATAGAATTCTCAGATACAAATATAGCCTTTCATCATTTAGGTATGATCTTAGAACAAGTTAAAAATAGAAAATTTCTCCTGGAAATTATTTGTTCATGGACAAGTCTTCTAGTGTCTGTTGAACAAAAGTCAGGCTGACAATGTTAAAACAACTTTTCTGAAGCAATTGGCTTATGACATGCACCTCCAGTAATACGAAACATAAAGTTCAGCTACCTAATTGTTGAACTGATTAAGTGTTGAATTTCAGTGTCATTCTTTGTCTGGGAATGCTAACCTCATGCCACATTTAAAGGCAAGTGTTACTCACTGGCTGATCAGTGTAACATTCCAAGCCTGAGAGAAACCTCGTAATATGTCATGTATATCAGTTTGGCTCTGTTTCTGTTTAAATTGAATGTTTCATATTCTGAAAATATAATTTATACTTATGTAGAGTTTCAATAAGAAGGGGGCCTGGGAAAAGCTATGCACTGAGCTGCTATATAAAGAGTTGTGAGGGATAATGTCATTTTATACTGTTGTAAAGATTTTTTGCTTATATTTGTTTAATAAATGCTGATTGGCAAGTAGGCAGGGAAGAAATAAAGGTGAGATGTTCAGTCTAAGAGAATTTGGGGAAGAAGAAACACAGAGTGGCAGATGCCATTGAGATAAAATGGAAGCAAGATGAGAAGGCTGCATAGAGAAAAGGTACCAAACCATGTGGTTTAATACAGATAAGACATATCAGTTATTTAAGTGAAGAGCTAGTAAATAAGCCTGAACCACTGGCCTAGCAGTTACTATAATATTAATCCTCAATATTAATTATTTAATAAGTTGCTATGGGACTGGTTGGTGGTAAACAAAGACCCTCAAATACTCCAATGTGGAGCATGTATATCAACATAAACCCTGAGAAAACTTTTAAAAAGTGTTCTAGAACACAAAAATTGAATAAAAACAGCTTTCAAATTGTGTCTCTCAAGTGAACCATGGTACAGAGTGACATTCATGCTTGAGCTACAACATGGAGGGTTTCCACCATATCATGGGTCCCTCAGTACAAACACTAACTGCATAAGACTGATTTAAAGATTCTGTTCATACAGACAAAAGGGGAACAGAGTCAGGAATGATTTTTTGGTAGCAACATTTTCTTTGGTGTTCTCTGTTTGCTTGTGGCAAGCATATGTGTGACTCCTGTAAGAGAGGCTTTCTGACTCAGCAGTAGTAGTAAAACCTGGTTGGCTCTTTTAAGAGAGGAACTGCAACTAAACACTCAAATAAGGTTTATCAGCAGCAGGCAGTAGTGCATTATTTAGTTGCAGTGTAGACCCCAAAATTCCTCGTAGTTGGGGTGATCTACATGGCATATGCCAGTATCTCTTCCATGAAGCTAATCAATCTATCACAGACCAAGAACCTGAATGGAGCCAGCTATCAAAGTTTTAATTCTAGACAAAATTCATTAAAGCTAACCATGTGTTTTAGAAGACTAAAGGCTCCTATGGTCAAAAAAGAGAAATTACAATAAAAACAAGTTTAGATGAAAGAAAGAAAAACTAAATCCTTTATAGTGTGTTTAAAAATATTTGTAGGCTTGGGAGGAAAAAAAAAGAACATAAAAAGTCCTAACAGAGTAAAAATAATACATCACTTATAGATGAAATATAAACAGAGACTCTGAATACTGTAGGTTGTTGTTTTGTCTTTAAGTATTTTTGAATGCAGAGAATGGGCCAGAGATGTTACGAGACATTTGATTATAAATGCTGCTGAATTAATCCAACATATTTATTTTCAAAATATCTTAACTTTGAAATTTAAGTCAAAAGATATGATACTTTGAGGAAATGTTTGTTTTTACTTTCACAAAAAAAGGATTTGATGGATTCATTTCAGCCTTTTTAAAAGTAAGATTTGATCAAAGAATACCCCTGAAAAAATGTCCAATAAAAGAGAGGGCCCAGATGATCTACTAGTTCAGAGAACCTCTGCTGCCTTTTTCTTCACTTCTTTATTCAGAAAAACTTCAAGTCTCTGGGTTGAGATGATCTACTTTTACAGACTAGTCCACTCATTTTTTTTCATATTTTTAAATTTTTCATGTGCCCCCATAAGATTACCAGCACCTTCAATCAGCTGGAAGTAGTCTGGTAAATTGTGTCCCTATTCCCAAAATTGAATTATAAAATTTTTATTTGTATGGAGTGTTGGTTACAAGTTGTTATAGATGATGGGTAAAAAAGCTGAATGAAGAAGAGTAGATTTGGAGTTCTTTAAAATTAAAAAAAAAATGGAGATAATGCTCTTGTACACTGTAAAGATTTCTTGCTTGTAATAGTTTAATCACTACTGTTTGTCTAGTAGGCAAGCAGAAAGTACAGACAGGCCTACCAAATTAGAAGAATTTGGAGAAAAAAAAATACAGAGCACCAGAAGCCATCAAGATTCAGAGGAAGCAAGAACAAAATGTTGCACTAAGTTGCACTTAGTTGTACTAAGCTACATGGATAAACAAAGATGAAAATTGTGATAATTTTTAAGTATAAAAATTATAAAGTATAAAGGCTTATGAATAGACTGAAGAGCTTGTAATAAACATTAAGCCCCTGAGTCAATTTGGTAACTGGCTGTTGGGTATTTGAGAGTTTATGTCTGGAACAAAAATTTAAGACTACAGGGATTTTCAGAGGATGTAGGTGTGTGTGTGTCCTGATAGAGAGTTGTAGTTGAGTATATATATACTCAGCTACAGTTATATATATATATATATATATATATATATATATATAACTCATATATATATGAGTTAAAAAGGAAAGTTGTAGATAAATGAGAGATGTAGATCATTGTGTCATTGTGCATATATATTAAAGTGTTTAAGGGAAGTGTCTGGAGAATCTATCTATGTGGAGAGGTTATTCAGAAATGAATTTTTCAGGATGCCATAATAAATAAATTTACTCTCAATATGTTTCAGCTGTTACCTAAATACTTTTAGATAAAACCTTTTTCCTACCCCTGCTATTTCTCTGGCATTTATTCTTACTACTCTGGAGAAATTCTCAGGAGCTAGACTTCCAACATTATGTTAGATAATTACATTAGATGTATTTACAGAGGTTTTTTTTTTTTTTTATTGGTTGTATACTTATTTGTGTGAGCTTTGACATATAAGTTGGAACAGAAAGTAGGCCAATGAATTTTTCATGACTCCACTGATTGTGCCCTATATTCCTGGATTTCTTTGTCCTCTCCAAAGGCAATATTCAGTTAAGATATCTTTGTTGCAACAAGAGATAGGAGTATATATTTTATTAACTAAGGGACTTCTGATCTTTCCTATTATTTAATGAGTAAATGATCCACAAGTCAAGTTGGGATTATTTATTTACCTTAGAGAAGAGATGTGTTTGATACAGATGAACACAACACCTTCATGAATTCCTTGAACTATTAAATTTTTTTGAATAATCTTATTTCTCATGAATCCCTGAATTGGAGGGAGTTATAGAAATGTCTGACACTTTTCCAGCTCCAAGAGGTTAATGAGCTCTAAGAAAATTTAGTCATCATCTGTTTCTGGAAGATAGCTGCTAAAACACATTGAGAGTTTTTCTTATTAAGCAGCACTAGTGAGAAAAATGATAAAAAATAAGAAATAAAATTGTGTTAATGCACACGAAACAGTAATTACCTATGATAGTAGTCTGCTGGGTAGTTTTTATGTCAAGATGATACAAGATAAAGTTACCTGAGATGGGGAAACCTCAATTAGGAAAACATAATCATGTGTTTGGAGAAGGCAGTAATGAAATTTTTGTCGCATTTTTTTAAAACAGTGAGTGATATGGGAGGCCCAATCAATGGGAATATTGCCATTCCCAGCCTGCTGGTCCTGAGTACTATAGGAAAGCAAACTAAATATTCAGGAAAAGCAGCTCAGTAAGATTGATTTTCCATGGCCTCTGAATAAGCTCCACAGTGGGTTGCTCCTCGGGTCTAGTTCCTATTCTGAGTTCCTTTAATGATGAATAGTGATGACAAATTCTAAGTCAAAGTTTTATCTTTTCAACTTTCCTTTAGTCATAGTGTTTAATAACAGCAAAAGTAACATTATATACATAATATTTTAAGCATAATTGCAGGGGAGCACTTTAACTTGTCCTAAATTTAACAATCAAGGCCCAGTGCTTTATTCCTCAATCACATTAACTCCTTTGCAAATAATATTTATTTAATTTATATATATGTATATCACATGTCATTTTTTGCTTTATTGTGACATGCAATTAATCTAATAATAACTTTGCAAAACCATAATTATATCCAGTAACATATATTACGTAGCTACTCCATTGTGATAAATGAGATATCCACAACTAATCATTATATATTTGGTGATTAATTGTTCACAAATTCATTACTTCTACCTATTATAAGTATAAGCTCTATGTCACAGAAAAGATTTCAGGATATTTCTAGGTATATTTATTCTATTATTTAGTGTCTCACAAAAATCAACCTATTTCATCCTAAGTTTTCATTTTATCTTGCAATAAAATCAACAAATATCACAACACTCTTTATAGATTTACAAGTATGTAAAATCTTTTCTCTGACAACTACTTGAAATATAATTTCTTTCTAAAAGTGTTCTTTACATTTTTGTAGGTCTAGTCTATTTGTGTTCCATAGGCTTCCTGTACCTTTATAGAAATTTACTTCTTTAGGTTGAGCAAGTTTTCTTCTATGATTTTGTTGAATATATTTTCTGTGCCTTTGAGCTGGTCTAGTTCTTCTTCTTCTTCTTCTTCTTCTTCTTCTTCTTCTTCTTCTTCTTCTTCTTCTTCTCCTTCTCCTTCTTCTTCTCCTTCTTCTTCAAGTCCAATTATTCATATGTTTGGCCTTTTCATGATGTCCTAAATATCCTGGACATTTTGTATTAAGACTTCTTTTTTGGTTTAGTGATGTATCTATTTAACTGATGTATCTATTACCACTATTGAGTCTTTCACCCCAGAGGTTCTCTCTTCCATCTCTTAGATTCTGTTGATTATGCTTAAATCTGTGATTCCAGGTCATTTTTTTTCAGATTTTCTATTTTTGGTTCTGTCTCAGTTTTTGCCTTCTTTATTTCTTCTATTTCAATTTTTAATCCTTGGTAAATTTATTTTACCTGTTTGCTTTTTTTCTGGTTTTCTTTATTTTCTTTCAAAGCTTTGTTCATTTCTTTCAATTTTCTGTTTGTATTTTCTTCTATTTCTTTAAGGGAGTTTTTTATATCTCATTTTAAGGCTTCTATTACTTTCACAAAGCTATTTTTTAAGCTTGTTTCTTTCTGTTCCCTCTTTGCTGTTACATTCAGGTCTTGAAGCTATAGAATCACTTACTGATTCTGGTGGTCGCTTGTTGATCTTTGTATTGTTTTATGTATTCTTGCACTGATGTCTGTCCATTGTTTTCTCAATTCACACTTCGTTAGTTCTTGGTCAGCTCTTGGTGAGTTGTTAGTCTGAGGGCTCTTAATCAGCTATGTGTTCAGAGGGTCAGCTTCTCTCATGTGGTCACAGTGCTATGATGCCAGTTGTTACCTTTTGACATCTCATCTCTTAGCTGTGTGCACAGGGACTTGCCTGTTCCCCTGCTTCTATTATGCCAGCCATGTTCTGGGTGGGCTAGACTCCATGCTAAAGCCAAATGGCCATCTCAGAGTGTGTGTTAAGGTGAAGGAAGTCACTATCTGACCTCTGACCTCTCAGATGTGCCTTTAGAAACTCCTATGCTAAAGTCTCAAAAATATAAAGTTTATACTTTATGTAATTTTTAACATTTACTGGCAAAGTGTATTTTAAACTTTCCAAAACACCTTTGTGGCTATTTCCTATTTCTTACTGTACAAAAATTTCTAATTATTTTATAGCATTCACAGTATTTTGTACTCTTTTATGAACTAATCTTCCATATGTAATTCTTTGGACACTAATACAACTCTTAAATATTAACCCTAATATCAGAATACAAAAAGGCAAATAATATAATATTTATCTATAGACAAAAAAGCATTATGTAGAAGTTAGGCAGAACAATAGGGCAACTTTCTGATTCATCATTCAATAGTTAACAGTAGGGCTTTAGGGATGCTAACATTTGTAAAGTATTGTAAAAGTTTATTTCACATATTCTAATGAAAGACTAAATCCAATATAGTCTAGGTGTTCTGGACATTAGGGAGTCCTGATGCATTAGCATAGTATGATTTTTCCACATGTAAGAATTATATACAAGTGAAAAATATAAGGCCTAGGTTTGATAACTTTTATCTTCTAGATCCTCTTAACTGACATTTTTCCCTTTTTTTGCAATTGCTGAATTGGGAGATCTAGACCCTGTGGCTCTTCTGTTCCTTTAACTACTTTATAAATCAAGCTTTTTTCAGTCTACCTCTAGCCTGTAATATAAAGTTTTTCTTTTCTAAGACTGAGAAATAATTGTTATCTTAGCACCTTAAAAATGCCTATTCCTATGCCATATATCTGTCTATATAGAAGAATCATGTAAATATTAATTAATACTTTATCTATCTTTAAATTTTCTTGCCACAGTAGAGATGACCCTAGACCTCTCTTTATGGATGATCGACCCATTTTCTATACAGGTTGTAATTGTATAAAACTTTAGCTCTTGACCTTAGTTGTTTCATATGATGGACTAGGGAAGGTAATAATTAATTCATAGGCTGTTCATGTTAAAATATAACACACAGTGAAGAATTAGCAATGTATTTTTGCCCACATTATGCATAAACTTGTCTTTATCTACAGTAATCTATGATAAATCACTATAATAAGAGATTTTTGTCCCTTAGTCCCCATTTTAGAACTGCCAATCACCACTTGTCTGAACCAGCAATTCCACTGTCCCAAAGAAACACACAGATGCTTATATTAATTTCATCCTGCTTGGCCTATGTCTCAGTCATATTTCTAGCTAGCTTTTTCATTTTAATTTAACCCACCTCCATTAATCTGTTCTGCTAAATTGCCCATGGCTCACTTGTACTACCTTACATACTGATTCTTGGGGGGCTTGATGGTGTCCCTTTTGACTTCATCTTCCTTACCCTACCTATGCTCTGGTTTCACTGTGTCATACTTCTAAGGTGCCTGGCATGGCCAAAACAGTTCTTTATTCGCATACAGACATCCCACATCAGATCACTTCTATGAACTTCATGCCAATCTCTTATGTAGTCAAAAGTTTCTTTTCTTTATGGCCAGTCCAGCAACCACTTAGTCCCAAATAATCACACAAAGACTTATATTAATTATAAACTGTTTGACTTATGGCTCAGGCATATCACTTTATAATTTGTACTTTTAAACTAACCCATGATTATTATCTATGTTTAGCAATGTGGCTTGGTGACATTTTCACAATGCAACATTCTCATTTTACATCTGCATCTGTCTAGTATCTGTAGCTCTGTTCTTATGCCTTACAGAATTCTTATAATTTTGTTAGCATTTCTCTACTTTCTGACTAGCTTCCAGCCCATCAGCATTTTATTAAATCAAAATTTACAGTGACAAATTATACAGTGTACAAAAGCATAATCACACAGTAGTCCCTAAATCATGCCACAATATCATCAGCATAAAAGTTGTCTTTTTTAATATCTTTGGTATAAGAACTAAGACTCTAATCAATGTTGCCATATTTAATTCTAGTAATCAGTTTAACTGTTTTCTTTTCTTAACCTTTCTCTTATTGCTTCAAAATTTTACTTCTACTTTAAGACAATCATTTAATTATAGTTAGTCTAATATATCTAACAAAAGACTTGTAATTGCATAAATACGTTTCCCCCAAAACCATTTCAAAAGAACTGTAAAATCTTCCTGGCTATCTAGAGATACAGGTAGAATCCAGATCTTTTTTAAATCTCTGTTTAGAGTACACTATCAACCTCAGTGTCCCAGGCAATATATTAATTTTCTCACACCACTTTTTATTAGATTTCCAGGTTCAATATCTATGACATCCAAATGAACCTGTTCTAGTGATATTCATATTTGTGTAATGGGTGATATGAAATAGTCCAAAATGTACTAATTCTTATTAAACTACTTGAAATATGTCAGGATTTGTTTTAAGATGATTAGTGGAGATACATTGCTCAATTTCTCGGTTTCAACAGCATAAAAGCTGGGGCTGAAAATATAGGAATGATAAGATAAAAGTGCAGGTTATTGAATCTACTTTTAAACTAAAAATAAGGTACTAATGTCACATACTTTACATTGCTATGAACTTTTGTTTATTGATACAAATTTAAGTTAATTTTTCTTATAAGACATATGGAATATATATGTTTCTGTTCTTGTTTAAGGTATTGTACCTACATAGCCTATTTAAAAACAGGAGAAATTACAAATCAAAACTGATAATGATTAGAAAGGAAACCTCCACAAAGTTAAGTTTGATTCCACAGGTGAAGAAAAGTTGTAGGTGCCATTAAAATTAATAAAGACTTCATTTGAACCAGAGAAACTTTATGAAAATAAAAACTATTGGTTCATCCACCCATGAAACAACACTTTACATTGTAAGAAAAAACAAAGGGTTGGGGCAGGTTTTTGTTTTTGTCTTTACAGAAAACCAGAAATAATCAACTTCAAGAAGTTAAAAGACCTTGGACATCTAGACATCTGCAACAAAAGGGAGGCTATCCAGAAAAATTCAGAAGCAAAAGAATATCACATTTATTGGTACCAATATAATCTATGTGGTAAAATTTTTATCTTTAATTACAAGATAAGTTGTAGTCCCAGTTAAATTATAAGTTAAAGCTGGCTTTGTAGTTGAAGTGTGGCTCTTTTTTTCTCTAAACCCAAGCATACTTGTTTAAAGGAAAATGCAAAATCTCTGTAACATATTAAAATAGCCACCTCATATGGGACAGAAGAGCCACTAAAAAGAAGAAAGAATACTATTGTTACTCATTCTATTCTGAATAAAAATATATGTATTTAGCTTTCTGTATATTGTATTGGGTTTTAGTTTCTTATCAGTTTTCATCAATGATCCATGATAATTCCTAATTGAAAACTGGGAATATCTAAAAGGAAGATGGTGCCCCTTCTGAGGTTCAAACTCAGGACATTCAGATTATATGGAATCTTGTAGGGAATGTGTGGAGAAGAATAGTGAGAGACATAACTAAAAGTGGGAGCTTTATTGAGTTAGGCAGAAGCCTGATACAGGAGAAAAGTCCAGGAGTTTAAAGCTTGGCCACATCTAAGACTCCTGGCTGGATATGCATAGCCTAATAGGCAATCCCTTCTGGATTGATGATTACTGTGTTTGCAATCAGAGGGCTGTCATCCAGTGACTAATGGAGGCAGATTTAGAGAACCATGGCCAAACCTTGGGGAGTTGTACTGAAGAGAGGGAGGAAGGATTGTAGGATCTAGAAGGGTCAGGGACATAGGAAGAAAACCCACAGAAAAAGCTAGCCTGATTCATGTGAACTCACAGACTGAGTAAAACAAGTGGGGAGCATTAAGTATGCTAACTCTTCTGAATATATTATAGCTATGGGGCTTGATCTATTTGCAGGACTCTGGCAATAGGAAAATAATCAATCCCTGCTGCTCTGAGTGGCCCTCAGGAAACTTTTTCTTATGGCAAATTGTCTTGCTTTGCCTTAATACAGAGGGAGGTCCTTATTATTGTGGAATTTGATATTCAGTACTTTGCTGATGCCCATGGGAGACCTGCCAATTTTGAGGTGAATATAGGTAAGGGGTAGATTGAGGGTGAACAAGTGAGAGTATAGGAGGAGAGGAGGGAGGAATGGCTGCAGACAGACTGAAAAATAAATAGATAGATAGATAGATAGATAGATAGATAGATAGATGATAGATAGATAGATAGATGATAGATAGATAGATAGATAGATAGATAGATAGATAGATAGATAATAAATGTCAAGTGCATGTCATCTAGGGAGAAACCACCAACTAGAAATAGGATCCTATAGAAATAGAGAGGAAAATACAAAAATGAGACAAAAATAAAAAACAATTCTGAGTCTTAAAATAACATTACATTGTTTATAAAATATAACAATAATGATTAGCTCTGAGAGGAAGTGCTGAAGACAACTTCAAATAGATTTAGATTTCAATTGTCAGTCTTTTTATTTGCTGTGTGTGTTAGTTACTGTGCCCATGTTTCTAGACCTTGCCAATCAGCCATACTATGTATTACTATCTGCTCATGAACTCTAGCTGTCACTCTCAATAGGACTCTGACAGGATTCTTAACAGAGGGGAGGCTCGATTCCCTACAGAGAAACACATAACTCCATCTTGATACTGGGATTAAGGACTCAACTGGGTATGCCAGACTGAAATGACCACCTTGAGACTTCTTACCTTCTCTGGGAATGGATGGGTGGATGGAATTGAAGGCTGTTGAGGGAGGACTGGGAAGGACTTGGAGGAGGAAAAGGAGGAGAAGAAGTAGTAGATATGGAAAAAAGTTTTAAATAAAAAAAATTTTAAAAAGGGTGTGGCTCAATTGTTCTGATTTTCTTATAAGTTATGTAAAATTTTATATTGTTAACTAGACTAATATTATACCTTTTCTGATATGTCCACTTATTTGGAGTAATCTGATGCTTAAAATTTTCAGAGTCCCAGGTGGCTAGTTCAAAATAGTCCCTGACATAGCCATGTACATATTGTGTCCTCAGATGGATGCATTTAGTAATACATCACTGGTTTCTGATACATATTTCCTCCTAAGTAAATTGTCTTTGCAGGTAACATGGGGTGCAAAACAGAGGCAGTAAGTACCACAGACTGGAGCATATTTCTTGCACAGGAAACACATGTAGTTTATTCATTTCAGGAATATTGAAAATCCCACCAAATAAATCCCTGCCTATCCAAGGTTTGTATACATCTGTTTCCTGATCATTTCAGGAGCAGTTTTCATTCCTTTAGTTTTTTTTCACAGCCAGGCTTTTGCAAAATTCAAGTAAGATCTAGAGTGTAGGCAGACATTAGTGCAGACAATTTTAGAAGATCTGATTGCCTCTTATGGGTGAAACATAGAGAATCAATTAGGACACACTTTCAACCAATGGAAAACAAATCCTGTGATATTCTTTGAGATCTCTCTCAGAGCTGCTGATTCATTTCTCCCTCCCACCTATACAACAAAATTGAAAATAGATGACAGGACAAAATGCAGTTTATTGTAGGCCTGTAATTATCAAAACAGAAAAACATTCAGAGGTGGGTAACAATGACCATACATCAAGCTATTTTGCCTATATTTTGGCTATCTACATGAAAATCTTTCTTTCAACCTGCTGATGGTTGGTGGTTATTCTAGTCTGCCAATTTCAGCTTACTGGTATTGGTTTCTGATATGCTCTATCAGAGTCCCAAAAGCATTTTTTTGAGAAAAAAGACCCTTAAAAATTTAATGGAGACCCAAATTGCTAAATAAGAATTGTCACCAAATACATAGCTATTTTTCAGTGGATCACTCAACAGAGCATATGGCCAATAAACCTCTAGTTTCAGCCAGGTATTGAATCAAAAAGTCAATCTCTTTTACAGATAATGTAGGATCCAAGACAAAGTCAGGAATCACAGATATTAAGATTGATGCAGTGCCTTTAGAGACAGGAAGACATTTCCTGCTCAGCAAACAAGAGCAAGTGATGCAGAGCAGGAATGTGGGAAATCCCACCAAATTCTTGCCTGTGCTAGGTTTTGATTGTCTCTGTCCCTTGCAGGTCTCTTTGAGAATTTTATTTCTCTGGAGTCATTTATTGCCAGGTTTTGACTAATTCCAGCTAAGAGATGGAAATGATCCAGGAACCTGATTGGAAAATTTTTTGAGCACATTCATTTTTATTAGATCTGATTGCCTCCTATTGAAGGAGGGCATGCATTAGGAACCAATAAGGAAGCTCTCTAGGTCTCAAAATAACTGCAGTTAACATGTAGATCTTCATCAGAGCTGCTGACTCATCCAACTCTTCCCTCCCTGCATGTTATAAGATTAGCACATTGGGACCTTGGGACCACCTGTCTTTGCTGGGGAGGAGATGGGGAGATGTGGATAAGAAAGAGTGACTAGAACGGGTGGGAGGGGGAAGGGAGCTTAAACAAGGGTATATACCGATTAAAAAATATGACTTAGTTCATAATAAAAAAGCAAGAATAAAAACAAAAAGAGAAGATCTACAGCTAAACAATTGAAAAGAAAAGATAAAATGTAATTTACCCTGGGTTCTGGATCCAATTAATAATAGGCAAAACTAGCTAGTTGTGGCTGGTGGAAAGTGCAAATTTCCACCTGGTTGGACCTAGATCACAGCTAACTACAAAAAAATTCTCCATTCATATCTAAACTTTTCTGGTCACCAGTCTTGTCTGTCAAGTGCATCTGGCTGCTGACCCTTTTTGTTTTTGTCTTAGTCAGTTTTCATGTGTTGTATATTTTGTGCTTGCATTAGTATATTACACAATATATTTATAACTATTAAAGTTCTCAAACAAAATGGCTCTGATTTGTTAAAATAATTGCTGCTTTCAAACTCTCTTCAAAAAAAAGGAAAATAGAATCTCATAGGTCATGATGATAAAGAAATATATCAAGAATTATTTATTTTACAAAATGAAAGCTTAAAATGTATTAAATTTTAATATCCCACTGTGTTTTTGTTTAAGTCATTATATGTATTGCACAGGTACATTTCTGAAAGTGTCATTTTTGGTTTATTAGCTATAAATTAAGTACAATATGTATCTTTTAAAATATTAACTTATAAACCTTTATTTGTGGAAAATTCACCATATTATCCTTTGTTGTAATTCCTCTGGAATTAATAATATCAATATCATATTTGAAGGTATTGTTTATTTACACTTTTCAATAATCACTGATTTTATTTAAGGCAATTGTGTATGTATCAGTATGAATTTATCTACTGAAACATAAGTTGACTCAAATAGCTAGCATCTCTAAAAAAATTACACTTTTCTTCTCCAAAAGCTCATAAAATACAAACAGCAACTCTCATAAGGGGGTTGGGCTTCAAGCCACATGCCCCTTGCATATATAGATTTCCATAGAGACACACTGAATTCTTGACAATATATTTTAAGCTTTCATAATTAGAAATAAATAATTCCCTGCCCAGGGAGGGGATGGGGAGTTGTGGAGAAGAAAAAATGACCTGATGTGGCAGGAGGGGGAAGGGACCTTGAATAAGGATATACAGGGATGGAAAAAAAATTCAGAGGGAAAGCCAAACACAAAGTAAATATATGTGTAGCAATCTTATTTGCATTATCACCATTGATAAGTCATGCTTATGATTTTTATCTTCTTTATAGCTATTGTTAACTTATCAGCATTTTAAATTCATTTTACTGTTTTTCTTGATAAATGCAAAATAAAGAAAAAAAAGAAATAAATAATTGAATAAATTTGTTTCTCACTAAGACACTATCGGATACTATATCTTAGAATACTGAAAACTATGAAACAGTGATAAAGTACAAGAATTATGCATTTAATTCTTGTGGTCAGAAATTTAAAAGTGGAACTGTGCATACATATCTATAAAGAACTGGTTTCATGCAGATATATATTTCAATTGGCTGATTTCAGGTAGGTTTTCTCTAAGGGGAGGAACTTGCCAGTCTAGCCTAGCTAGATAGTCAAACTTAAAAATTTTCTGTTATCACACTTCACTCATCTTCTGGGGTTATATACTAATACCAGAATGCCTGGTATTGAATATGTGTATTCAATATGTATTTAAATATGTATATTCAAAAATAAATTACATGTTTACCAATTTCAAAATGACATTGTTGCTGAGACTTCTGCCTGACTATTCACAATATAAACATAAAAGTAAACATATCATAGTGAATTTAAACTGAAAGATCACATTACTCCCCAATCTATTATAAATTCACCATACTCTGTAGGCATGATTCTGGGATCTGTGTTCCTTTAGTTTTAGCTATCATCTTCTGAAGACTGATTGTAAATGTCAGTAAATATACAGGTATCTATGTTTTGCTTCTATCATCCCCATACATTAAATGGAATAAATACAATAAAGAAGAATCTCCTGTATATTTCATCTCAGGCATAAAAATAAGCTATAAATAAAATAATTAAAATACAGTACCCACATATGAAATGAAACAATTATATAATAAAATTATATGCCTTTGTTTATATGTCTTCTTTAGCTTCCAGTTATATGTATCTAAAGCATAAAAAATCTTTGCATATTACTTAGTGATATTTAATATAATACAGCTTATATATAATTACAAGTAGTAGACAGCAAAAATGAGTGCTGGAGTTGTTCCCTTTACTAAGTTTTATTATAACATGAAAATAATTAGTCACTGTGCTTTTCCTCTTTGAAATTTAGAATCTGTGCTTGACTCATATTATATAATATGGGGACCCAAGAAAATAAAAGATTAGTGAGGCTATGTTAAGAAATATATGTTTGGTTAAAATAGGAGAATAAAAATTCTACATGTTATTTGCTGTTTCATTCTGAATTCAAAAAGCACTTGAGAGTTTATTTAATATACTAAATGTTGTGGGATTATGTTCTGATACATTGTAAATATTTATCCCTATTACTGGCATAATAAAATGCTGATTGGCCAGAAGGTACACAGGAAGTGTAGGCAGGACTACCAGACTAAGAAAACTCTGGGAACAGGAAGACTCAGACAGAGATACCAGCAGATGCAGAGGAAAGAATACCAGGATGCTGCTCTGAGAAAAGGTACTAAACCATGTGGCTAATCATGGGTTATTTTTTTTTTCCATTTCAAGTTAAGTTTATTAACCACCCCTTTTTATATTTTACATTTTCATGTACAACTATCATTCCATACATAAATGAAAACATGATATCTTTGAAAGCACAAAGATCTTGATTAATTGAATACTTATATTTAGCTCAACATTTGCTCTTTGTGGCTAATTCCATCTTTTGGGGCCAATTGGGTTCCTTATAATGAGGATAAAATTACTTTAAAATTCATACATTTTCCTTCATTTCATACTTAATTTTCACAAGATGTTTAACTTTACATTTAAAAAGCAAGTTAGTCTTTAGTTCCCTAGTGAATTAACCAATCATCTAACTTTTATCAAAAAGTATCAAATGAATAAAAAGCCATGTGGCTTTTCAGAATCTGCTTAGCTGAACAAGTTTTTCCATTAAAATTTACAAGTTTACAAGCATATTAAGTCCTTTAGTTTCTTCAACACAATATAGGTAACAATACACATAATGTCACACTTGATATGCATAGAACTGGTAAGTCATTATGACTGATGGCATGCAAGTATTTTACATTTTTATGTGCAATGAAAAATACTGCTTGTTTTCTGAAAAAAAAAACAACCCATAAAACAAGATCAAAGCTTACTATGCTTTTTCATGTACATTGCTTTGTTCTTAAAAAGAAAGCAGAGATACAAATTACTTCTGTTCCATTTATCTATTTATTTAAATTTTAAGAAAAATATCTCATGTCATAGGCTGGTCTTGAACTTGCTATGTTGCTGAGGATGACCTTGAACTTCTGGTCCTTCTGCTTCCACCTCAATCATAGGATAATTTAAGAGTTAGCAAGTTATATGCCTGAGCCATAAGCTGATCAGCATGAAATTGATGTCAGCTTCTAAGTGTTTCTTTGGAACTTGGGACTGCTGGTCCAGATCTTGGGCCTAGTCTTAGCCAAAACCTACTTATTCGACTAAAATCATTGATTCTTCCATTAAACTAAGCACAAATCTTTCTCTTCAGGTAAATATTGCAGTAGATTCAGTAACAACTGCTAGGCCAGAGACACTTACACTAACTACATTCTGTACAAATATTGCAAGACTTTTTAAAAAATTGCTATGTCTTCCTAAAAGGATTATTATGAATTTGAAATTATGTTTTGTTCATTATGATATTGTACATTTTTAAAGATCACGAGTGGCAATTGACTTACAAAGTCAAGAAGATATTATTGACAGCAAAAGCAATATTGACCAATGATGAAATGAAACTCATTGCAGATATCTTTGGGAATACACATTTTTTGGAACACAGTGTTTATAATTAGTTTCATGTTTCTGAAAATGTTACCCTACTTATAATTACTCTTTCACTTTAGTGTGTGCTTATGAAAATTCTTCATGGCCCTATGGATGGGTCTGTATTCTTATAAAAGAACACAACAAAATGTTTCCAAAAATACTGGCCCATTGCTAGAGAAAATTTTCTTACCTTCTGTATCAGAGGTTCAAATTTTGCCTATATTTTGAGGTCATTTTCTAGCATCTAATGAACTTGTTGAAGAAGATAAATTTTACAAAAAGATGGAGAATAAAAAAATAAAATGTCTATGGTAATGATTGACCATTGCCTTACCACATTTCCTATTCTACAGGATACATATAACTAACCTGACAGCAAGGTTAACCAATGTGTTATATTCTCTCCTAATGTACTAGTCAGAAAAGTTAAAGAGATTACTATACTCAAACATGAGCTATCATACTAATTTATCCTTCCTACAGATTTTCTAGGGAGCAATTCTAATCTCTTTTCTTTTGCTGTGTGGACATTTGAATGAGTCCACTATCATTCCATATATAGCCAAGGTATTTTAAAGAATCATATCTAAAGACAATTATTTTTATTTAAAATGTCAGAATTTATAAATACCAAGGCATAGTTTATTTTATGCTCAGAGGGAGGGTCAGTTCAATTCCAGGATTGCCAAATTTTAAAACCAAAGAATAAGTTATAAAGGAATACAAATAGTCTCTGTTGCCATCCAGAGCTAAGTCAAAGGTAAGCAGATCACAACTAGTGGGCACCAGTCCAGAGAATTCCTCTCTGGGATCAAGTTCACTCCCAAAAGTCTGATATCAGATTCATCCCAGCAGAAGGCCTTAGGCCCTGCCCGGTGGTGCCCTGTCTCCAGGATGAAATGCATTATCAGACAAAGACTGAGGGCCTGGGAAACACAGTCTTCTGTCCAGAATGGAGACAAAATTGAACAGACCCCCTTGCTCAGAGCAGACATGGGACACACAAGCCCTCTAGCCACAACTGAGTAGGAGCTGACTAATTGTGAACCACTAAAGCCATGGGCAGATGCAAGAGCAAAAATACATATATCAATATAAATAACAAGACAACAGCAGATGAAACTGATGTTTCTACAACTACAAGATGTGAACAGCGATATGAAGAGGAATCAGAAGGAAAGAAACAGCAAAAACACCTTTATGAAGATTATTTAAGCCTTCAAAAAAGATATAAAAAATCCCTTAAGGAAACAGAAAAAATTCAAAAAAAATGTCCTTGAAAGACAACCAAGAAAGGGAAAATCAAAAAAATGAAAGAGACATTCCAGGAACTAAAAACTGAAAAAAAAAAAGCAAGAAAACGGCACTAAATGAGGCAAAGTTGAAAACAGAATTCCTGAAGAAAAGAGCTGAAACTAGAGACACAAGCATAACCAACAGAATTTAAGAAATGTAAGAGAGAATCTCTAGAGTGGAAGACTCAAAAGCGGAAATAGATACATCAGTCAAAGAAAGCACTAAAACCCAAATAGCTATAACACAAAAGTTTCAAGATGTTTGGGACACCATGAAAAGACCTAACCTGAGAATAATAGGAATAGAAGGAAAAGAATAGCAGCTCAAAGGCACAGATAATGTATTCAATAAAATCATAGAAGAAAACTTTCTCAGCTTAAAAAAGGAGATGCTTGTAAAGATAAAAGAAGCTTACAGAACACCAAATAGATTTGACCCCCCCAAAAGTTCTGCTTGCCACATAATCAAGCCACAAAACAAACATGTCAAAGAAATAAATTTAAGAGCTGCGAAAGAAAAAGTCCAACTTACTTATAAAGACAGACACAATAGAATAACACCTGACTATTCAATGGAAACAATAAAAGCAAGAAGGTCTTAGTCAGAACTTACACAGACACTAAAAGAGCAAGGCTGCCAACCTATATTACTGTACCCAGCAAAATTATCAGTTACCATAGATGGAGTAAATATGATATTACATGACAAAGTCAGACTTAAATAATACTTATCTACAAAACTGGCCCTTAAAAACATTAGAAGGAAAACTCCAAACTAAATTTTTCAGATACACACATGAAACCACAAACAATAATCCCACAGAAGAAAAGCCCAGAGAAAGAAAATACATACAACCCCCCTAAAAATAGCAGCAAATATCAATCAGTGGTCACTAATATTCTTAATATCAATGGATTCAATTCATCTATAAAAACACAACCACTAACACGATGAGTACAAAAACAAAAGCCAACCTTCTGCTGCACAAGAAACTCACTACAAACTTAAAAACAGTCACAGGCTCAGAGTAAAGGGTTGGGAAAAGATATTTCAATCAAATGGCCCTAACAAGCTTGGATTTCCATCTTAATATCTAACAAAGTAGACTTTAAGCTAAAAGCAATTAAAAGGGACCAGGATGGACAATACATATTCATCTCTGGAAAAATTGATCAAGATGAAATTTCAATCCTGAATAGTTATGCCCCTAATATAAAGCACCTATCTATGTAAAAGAAACAATCAACTGTCACACCCTAATAGTGGGAATCCTCAATGCTCCACTTTCACACTTGGATAGGTCAACAAGACAGAGCCTCAACAGAGAAATAAGAGTCTAAAAGAGGTTATGATGCAAATGGTTTTAATAGATATTTACAGAAGCTTCCACCCTAACACAAAATATAAATATTTCTCAGCACTACATGAAACTTTCTCTAAAACTGACCACATAATTGGTCATAAAGCAAATATCAACAGATACAAAAAAGTGGAAATAGTCCCCTGTATCATATGGGACCACCAGGGCCTAAAGTTACAGTTCAACAACATCAAAAATTTCAGAAAGCCCACCAACTCATATAAACTAAACATCACTCAACTGAACCATGTCTGGGTGAAGGAATAAATGAAGAAAGAAATCAAAGACTTCCCAGAATTTAATGAAAATGAATCCACAACATACCCAAACTTGTGGGATTCAATGAAGGCAGTCTTTAGAGTAAAATTCATATCACCAGATGCCTATACAAAAAATCTAAAGAAATCCCACACTAGAGAACTAACAGCATAGCTGAAAGCCTTAGAACAACTAGAAACAACTCACCTAGAAGGAATAGATGGCAGGAAATAATCAAATATAGAACTGAAATCAATAAAATTGAAGTAAAGCAAAAACACAGAGACTCAGTGAAATAAAGAGTTGGTTCCTTGAGAAAGACAGTAAGAGATAAAAACACTTATCCAAACTAATCAAAAAACAGAGAGAGATTATCTAATTCAACAAAATCAGAAATAAAAAGGGAGACATAAAACAGACACCAAAGAAATCCAGAAACTTTCAGGTCATACTTTGAAAATCTATACTGCATAAAAAAGGAAAACCTTGAAGAAATGGACAGCTTTTAGGATAAGTACCATTTACCAAAAGTAAATCAAGATTCGATTAAATACCTAAACAGACCTATAACCCTAAAGGAAAGTGAAGCCTTCTAAGTAAAAAAAGTCCAGGTCCAGATGGTTTCAGTGCAGAGTTCTACCAGATATTCAAATATGAGCTATTACCAATTCTCTTCAAGATGTTTCACACAGTAGAAACTGAAGGAATATTGCCAAACATGTTTTATGAGGGCACAATTACATTTATACCAAAGACACTTAAAGACACAAGAAAGAAGGAGCATTATAGAGCAATATTGGTCATGAATATTGATGCTAAAATTCTACAACATATAAAAAATATACTCCAACATTATCAAGTAGGTTTCACTCCAGAAATGCAGGGATGGTTCAACATAGGAAAACCATAAATAACCTCCATCATATAAACAAAACGAAGGAAAAGAAACCACATGATCATATCCTCAGATGCTGAAAAAGTCTTTGATATAATCCAACACTCCTTTATGATAAAAGTCCTAGAGAGATCAGAAATACAAGGAAAATATCTAAAAATCATAGAGGTGATTTACAAGAAGCTGACAGCCAACATTAAACTTAATGTAGAAAAATTCAAAGCAATGCCACTAAAATCAAGTACTGTACAAGAATGTACTCTCTCCCCTTTTCTATTCAAAATAGTTCTCGAAGTTTTAGCTAAAGCCATAACAGAATGAAAGGAGATTAAGGGGGAGCTCCCATCGGTTCTGGTGCATCAATATTCATGAAGAAAATTGGTCTGTAATTCTCCTTTTTTGTGTATTTCAGTGGCATGGGTATTAAGGAAATTTTGGCCTCATAAAAGAAATTTGGCAAATATTCCTTAAGTTTCTACTGTGTGAAGTAGTATGAGGAGTAATGGTAGTAATTCTTCCTTGAATATCTGGTAGAAATCTTCACTGGGTATGCGGAGCAAGTCCCAGAGCACTCTGTAGCAGGCACAGATAAAGTTGGCCTGTTACCATACCCCCAGCTGCTGCTGAGGGAATTTGCACAGCTACCACCTACACATCCAACTGAGCAAACAGATAACCACTGGGGTCCCTGAAGGACAGATTCAGACCCCGCCCAGAGGTGACGAGGGGTCACCAGGCCCAAGCACCTATATCCCAGCCAGGGAGGGAGAGTTGAGCTCCCATTGGTTCCGGTTCTGCTTCCAGTACTGGGTACTGTCTGCAGAACTAGTCCCAGCCGACTCTGTAGAAGGCACAGATAAAGTCTGCCTGTCACGTTCCCCCTAGCTGCTGCTGAGGGACTTTGCATGGCTATCCACCTCCACCTCCAACTGAGCAAACAGATAACCACTAGAGTCCCTGAAGGACAGACACAGACGCAGCCCAGAGAGATGACTGGAGGCACACAAGCCCGAGTGCTACAACTGACCAGGAGCCACCTAATCTTGAACCACTGAAACCATGGTCAAACGTAAGTGCAAAAACTTACATAATACTACAAAGAACAACATGGTAACTCTAGAAGAAAGTGGCGATCTTACAAATACAAGACTTGAACTGAGCAATGAAGAGGAAAGAGGAGGAAGCAACACCAAAAATTCGTTTTTGATAATCATTGAAAATCTCAAAGAAGATATGAAAAATAGCTTTAAAGAAATAGAAGAAAATACAAACAAAAAATTGAAAGAGATGAACAAATCTATGAAAGAAACATGCCAGGAACTAAAAGCTGAAATAGAAGCAATGAAAAAGGCACAAAATGAGGCAAAGATGGAAATAGAAAATCTGAACCAAAAAGCTGCAACCACAAATACAAGCATAACAAACAGAGTTCAAAAGATAGAAGATAGAATCTCTGAAGTGGATGACTCAGTAGCTCAAATAGATATATCAGTCAAAGAAAACAGTAAAACTAAAAAAGCCATAACTCAAAATGTTCAGGAAATCTGGGACAGCATGAAAAGAACTAATTTGAGAATAATAGGAATAGAAGAAGGAGAAGAATACCAGCTCAAAGGCACAGATAATGTTTTCAATAAAATCATAGAAGAAAACTTCCCTAACCTGAAGAAGGAAATGCCTATAAAGATACAAGAAGCTTACAGAACACCAAATAGATATGATCAAAGAAAATAGTCAGAGCGCCACATTATAATCAAGCCACAAAACATACAGAAAAAAGAAAACATTTTAAGAGTTATAAAAGAAAAGGACCAACTCACATATAAAGGCAGATCCATCAGAATAATGCCTGACTATTCAATGGAAATGATGAAAGCTAGAAGGGCTTGGTTAGAAGTTATACTGATGTTAAAAGAGCATGGCTGCCAAACTAGAATACTATACCCTGCAAAATTATCAATCACCATAGATGGAGTAAACAAGGTATTTCAGGACAAAGTCAGACTGAAAGAATATCTCTCTACCAATCCAGCACTACAGAGAGTATTAGAGGGAAAATAACAACCTAAGGAACCCAGATACTCCCACGAAATCACAAACAATCATTAATTCCACAGAAGAATACCCCAGAGAAAGGAAATACAAACAAATACAAACAAGGAAATACACCAAAAATGGCAGGAAAAATAAATCAATGGTCACTAATTTCCCTTAATATCAATGGTCTCAACTTTCCTATAAAACGTTACACACTAACAAGATGGATACAACAACAGAAGACATCCTTCTGTTGCATACAAGAAATACATCAAAACTGCAAAGACAGACACAGGCTTAGAATAAAGGGTTGGGAAAAGATTTTCCAGTCAAATGGTCCTAAGAAACAAGCAGGGGTTGCAATCCTAATATCTAACAAAGTAGACTTTAAGCTAAAAGCAATAAAAAGGGACCAAGATGGTCACTACTTATTCATTACAGGAAAAATTGGTCCACTGGAGATTTTAATCTTGAATATTTATGCCCCTAATATAAAGGCACATACTTATGTAAAAGAAATACTGCTAAAGCTCGAATCCCACATCAATTCTTACACCCTAATAGTGGGAGACTTCAATACCCCACTTTCAACCCTGGATAGATCAATCAGACAGAGTCTCAACAGAGAAATAAGGAGTCTAATAGAGGTTATGATGCAAATGGATTTAATAGACATCTACAGTAGCTTCCACCCAAACACAAAGGAATATACATATTTCTCAGCTCCTCATGGAACTTTCTCCAAAATTGACCACATAAGTGGTCATAAAACAAATATCAACTGATATAAAAAATTGGAATTAATGCCTTGTAACATATCGGACCATCAGGGCCTAAAGTTAGAGTTCAACAACATTAAAACCCAAATAAATCCTACCAACTCATGGAAACTAAACATCACTCAGCTGAACCATCTCTGGGTCAAGGAAGAAATTAAGAAAGATATCAAAGTCTTCCTAGAATTTAATGAAAATGAATCCACAATGTATCAAAACTTGTGGGACACAATGAAAGCAGTCTTAAGAGGAAAATTCATAGTGCTAGATGACTATATGAAAAACCTGGAGAAATCCCACACTAGAGACCTAACAGCTCAGTTGA
>PVIH01003750.1:131394-154148 GCA_004025045.1 Sigmodon hispidus
AAAAAAAAAAAAAAAAAAAAAAAAAAAAAGAGAGAGAGAGAGAGAGAGAGTGTTCAAATCATCAAAATCAGAAATGAAAAGGGGACATAACAACCGACCCTCAGGAAATACAAAGAAGCATCAGATCATATTTTGAAAATCTGTATTCTACAAAAATGGAAAACCTAGAAGAAATGGACAGCTTTCTGGACAGGTACCATCCACCAAAATTAAATGAAGGTCAGATTAATTGCCTAAACAGTCGTATAGCCCCTAAGGAAATTGAAGCTGTCATTAAAAGCCTCCCCAAAAATAAAAGCCCTGGTCCAGATATTTTCAGTGCTGATTTCTAGCAGTTATTCAAAGAAGAATTACTACCGTTACTCCTCAAACTATTTCACACAGTAGAAACTGAAGGAATATTGCCAAATTCCTTTTATGAGGCCACTATTATCCTAATACCCAAGCCAGTCAAAGACACAACAAAGAAGGAGAATTACAGACCAATTTCTCTCATGAATATTGATGTGAACATAGTCAACAAAATTTTGGCAAACCGTATACAAAAATATATAAAAGATATCATCCACCATGACCAAGTAGGCTTCATCCCAGAAATGCAGGGCTGGTTTAACATATGAAAAACTGTAAATGTTTTCCATCATATAAACAAACTAAAGGAAAAAAACCACATGATCATATCCTTAGATGTGGAAAAAGCCTTTGACAAAATCCACCACTCCTTTATGATTAAAACCCTGGAGAGATCATGAATACAGGGAGAATACCTAAATATAATAAAGGCGATTTAAAAGAAGCCGACAGCCAGTATCAAACATAATGGAGAAAAACTCAAAGCAATCCCACTAAAATCAGGAACTAGACATGTATGTCCTCTCTCTCCTTATATATTCAATAAAGTTCTCGAAGTTTTAGCTAAAGTAATAAGGGAAAGAAAAGAGATTATGAGGATACAAATTGGAAAAGAAGAAGTGAAGCTATCTCTGTTTGCAGATGATACTATTGTATATATAAGTGACGCACAAAATTCTTCCAAGGAACTGCTACAGCTGATAAACACCTTCAGCAATGTAGCAGGATACAAGATTAACTCAAAGAAATCAGTAGCCCTTCTATAGCTAAAGATAGAAGAGCTGAAAAAGAAATAAGTGAAATATTATCCTTCATAATATCTGCAAATAGTATTAAATACCTAGGAGTAACTATAACCAAAGAAGTAACAGACCAGTTTGACAAAAATTTTAAATCACTGAAGAAAGAAACTGAAGAGGATATCAGAAAATAGAAAGCTCTCCCAATGTCCTGGATAGGTAGGTTCAACATAGAAAAAATGGCAATTCTACCAAAGGCAATCTACAGATTCAATGCACTGCCCATCAAAATATAAACACAATATTTTTTGGACCTTGAAAGAACAATACTCAATTTCATTTGGAATAACAGAAAGCCAGGATAGCCAAAACAATTTTACTCAACAAAACAACCTCAGGTGGTATCACCATCCCTGACTTTAAGTTATACTATAGAGCTACAGTAATAAAAACAGCCTGTACTGGCATAAAAACAGACTTGTGGACCAGTGGAGTAGAATTGAGGATCCAGACAATAACCCAAAAACCTATGAACACCTGAAATTTGACAAAGAGGCCCAAAACATTCAATGGAAAAACCATAGTTTATTTAACAAATGGTGTTGGCATAGCTGGATGGAAGTGTGTAGAAAAATGCAAATAGATCTGAGCCTGTCACCCTGCACAAAACTCAAATCCAAGTGGATCAAAGACCTCAACTTATACCCAGCCTCTTTGAACATGATATAAAAGAAAGTGGGAAATATACTTCTACCAAATGGCACAGGTGACCACTTCCTAAATATAACACCAGTGGCACAGACACTAAGACCAACAATCAATAACTAGGATCTCCTGAAGCTAAGAAGCTTCTGCAAAGTCAAGGACACTGTCAATCATACAAAATGACAGCCTATAGAATCGGGAAAGATTTTCTCCAACCCTACAAGTGATAGAGGACTGATCTCTAAGATATATAAAGAGCTCAAGAATCTAGAGCCCAATACCTTGAATAACCCAATCAAAAAATAGGGTACAAATCTAAAAAGGGAATTCTCAGCAGAGGAACTACGAATGGCTGAAAGGCACCTGAAAAAGTGCTCTTCATCTTTAGCCATCAGAGAAAAATCCAAATCAAACAACTTTGAGATACCACCTAACACCTGTTAGATTGGCTAAGATAAAAGGCACAGATGACAGCCTATGTTGGAGAGGATGTGGAAAAAGGGGAACACTCCTCCATTGTTTGTGGTAGTGTAAGCTTTTTCAGACACTTTGGAATGCAATATGGCAGTTTCTCAGAAAATTGAGAATCAATCTCACTAAGGACCCAGCAATACTACTTCTGGGTGTATACCCTAAAGAGGCACAGTCACACTCCAAAGGTATTAGCTCAACTATGTTCATAGCAGCATTATTTGTAATAGCAAGAACCTGGAAACAACCTAGATGTCCCTCAACTGAAGAATGGATTAACAAACTGTGGTACATCTACACAATGGAATATTACTCAGCAGTAAGAATAAATGATATCCTAAAATTCACAGGCAAATGGAGGGATTTGGAGAATATCCTCCTGATCGAGGTATCACAAACTCAGAAAGATAAGCAGGGGATGTACTCACTCTTTAGTGGTCTCTAAACAAACAAACAAGAAAAAAATCCAAGCATGCCCAAGCTGCAAACCACAACCACTGAACAGCTTGGGATCAGAAACACCCTGGACTGACCCTTAGGATCCCACTCCAAGTATAGGAAAACCTGACTCACTTTTGAGGGAGGGGTGAAAAAACTGGATTTGCCAGGAGTGGAGACAGAACTAAGCATTATTGGGTCAGGGGGACCATAGGACTGTCTGTTGCCTGCCCTGGGAGCATATGGGGAGTTGTGGAGAAGAAAAAATGACCTGATGTTGGGGGACTGGGATGGGAGCTTGAATAAGGACATACAGGGATAGAAAAAAAAATTCAGAGGGAAAGCTGAACACAAAGTAAATATATGTGTAGCAATCTTATTTGCATTATCACCTTTGATAAGTCATGCTTATGATTTTTATCTTCTTTATAGTTATTGTTAACTTATCAGCATTTTAAATTTATTCTACTGTTTTTCTTGATAAATACAAAATAAATAAAGAAGGAAAAAATTACTAAATGAAAAAAATATTACCCACCATAATCAAGTAGGCTTCATCTCAGAAATGCAGGGATGGTTCAAAATATGAAAAACCATAAATGTTATCCATCATGTAAACAAAACGAAGGAAAAGAAACCACATGATCATATCCTTAGATGCTGAAAAAGCCTTTGATATAATCCAACACTCCTTTATGATAAAAGTCCTAGAGAGATCAGAAATACAGGGAAAATATCTAAAAATAATAGAGGTGATTTACAAGAAGCTGACAGCCAACATTAAACTTAATGGAGAAAAACCCAAAGCCATCCGACTAAAATCAGGAACTAGACAAGGATGTCCTCTCTCCCCTTATCTATTCAATATAGTTCTTTAAGTTTTAGCTAGAGCAATAAGAGAATGAAAGGAGACTAAGGGGATACAAATTGTTAAAGAAGGAGTCAAGTAATATCTATTTGCAGATGATATAATTGTATGCACAAGGAAACCACAAAATTCTACCAGGGAACTTCTACAGCTGATAAGAACCTTCAGCAATGTCGCAGGATTGACTCAAGAAATGAGTACAATTTGAGTTAGTACCAGATTAACTCAAAGAAATAAGTAGCCCTCATGTATACTTAATATCAAAGGGCTGAAAAAGAAATAAGTGAAACATCACCCTTTATAATAGGTGTAAATTTCATTAAATACCTTGGAGTAACAGTAACCAGATAATTAACAGGTCTATTTGACAAAAACTTTAAATAACTGAAGAAAGGAGTTAAAGAGTATATCAGAAAATTAGAAAGATCTCCCATGTTCTTGGATACGTAGGATTAACATAGGGAAAATGGCAATTCTACCAAAACCAATCTACAGATTCAATGCAATTCTCATCAAAATCAAAACACAATTTTTACAGATCTTTAAAGAACAGTATTCAATTTTATTTGGAATAACAGGAAAGCCAGGATTGTCAAAACAATTTTGCTCTACAAAATACTCCCTGACTTCGAGTTATAGTATAGAGCTACAGTATAAAAAACAACCTGGTACTTGCATAAAAAATAGACTTTTGGATCAATTAAACAGAATTGAGGATCCAGACATTAACCCAAAAACTTATGAACACGTGATCTTTGACAAACTGCAGGAGTAATCAACATCTCTGACTTTATGCTATACTATAGAGCTAAAATAAGAAAAACATCCTGGTACTGGCATAAAACAGTCTTGTGCTTCAATGTGGGATGTGACTTTCTTTTCTGCACTCAAGAAGGAGAGGGAGGTAGATCTCTGAGAAAGAGCATAGAGTAAATTACAGTACAGCCACTGTAACACACACAAAAAAAATGTTTCAATAACAAACAGAATAAAACAAAATCAAAGAAAGTGAATTTAGCAAAATCACACCACAAATTGCCATATCAACATAAATGAGAAACACTCTTACCTTTCCATACAGAGCTGAAACTCTACATACAAAAAATAATTGCTAATATAGAAAAAGTGCATATCTATCAGACAATAAGTCATTGAAATCCCAAAAGTCAATACTAAAACAGTTACACATTATAAAAGCTTTATGTGCCTGATGTGAGTTTGTCACATATACATTTGTATATGTATTAAAAAGAATTTACATAAGAAGGAATTTTCAATGTGACATTTAGTAGATTTTATATGGTAATTCAGGAGGAAGGAGAAATAAGAGTGAAAAAATAAAAGTTTAGTATTCATAAAATAAGTTTCATTCACATCAGAGAAGTTCCCTAATGCATACATATGTTTATATGTTTATATACATGTTCACAAACATATGTGAGCATATACATATTAATAAACATATACAGTTCATGAAATAAATTAAAATAAAATCAATGTGCATTTAAGATATTGGTAGACATTCTGACATCTGTACATCTTATACCATAAAGGAATAATAGAGGTACCATAGATGCCATTAATTAGGTATTTATTTGTGTTTTAGGCAGTCACATTTTTTTAATCTCCCAATCTTACTTTTCCAAACTATATTTAATTCCCCACTGAAATGACAAGAAATTAATTTTAATTGTCTATTAATATCTGCATATATAGAAATTATATATACATATAAACATATGTATGCATTAGGGAGCTTCTCTGACGTGAATGAAACTGTTTCTATTAATATTTACTGGAACTTATATCTGATAGAGCTGAATAATAATCTGCATGTTAATGCAAGAGGAAAAATTTCCTCACTCTGATGAATTACATACCCTAAAATAGTCAATATCTGAGATATATCTGAGAGCAACCTTCAATGGTGACAGAGGCCTATATGTCCTTGAGTAATTAGTTACTTATGAGGAGTATTATCACACCCATGAAACATAAGAAATAATTCACACTCTGAAAGTAAAAAAGAACCTGAGAGAATATCACATACCAAGGAAAAATCACTTTCACTAATTCTGCTAAAAGAATATAGAAATAAAATTAGTTCTAATAATATTTGATATACTCATAGTAATAGATCTTCACAAGTCATATTTCTTCATGCACTAGATGTGAACTAACACAATTATATGCAGGTGATGTCTTTCTATGTAGTTTGAGATTATTTGAGGTGTATGTTCATATATATGCTATATTCATTCAATGGATTGCCTAAATAATTATAAATCTATTTAGAAAAGAAGGTGGAAAGTTTCTAAAAGACAAAGATGTGTTGGATTAATACATTGTCACAATGTTTTATACATTGAAACTTAGAATCTGAGGTACCAGACATGAGGTCTGCATAGGTTCCAAACAAACAAAAACATCAAAACAAGGGCAAAGGAATCTTGTGGTTACTTTCAATGGAAATATGTAATACCTTTCTCACAAATTTAACAATTACTACTTTCTAGCAAAGCTGAAGCCTTACATGGAACCAAAGGTAAGGAAAACAATGTACAGGAGTTTTAATATTATAAAATACAATCTCAATTGTAAGCAACATTAAAATTTCAATATGTGAGATATTAAATATCAGTCAATAGGATGATAAAAAGTAAAATTTTGTGTTATACATTACTGTTTACATATAGGGTAGGTTATCAAATATTTCTACTCCAGAATTTCAGAATAACATGCAGATTATTATTCAGCTCTATCAGATATAAGTTCCAGTAAATATTAATAGAAACAGTTTCATTCACGTTTGCATTTGCAGAATAAAATGCAAAAATTATGAATACTCACACAGTGGATTTCCCAGTGATCAGGTAAAAGCAGGGCTCCCCTAGTCTGTGTCAGATTCTGAAGAATGAAGTGAGTCAAACAATCCTTAAAACAGCTAAATTCCATGCTGGTTGTCTTCTGTATTTGTGAGAAGCTTTCTGTTTTGTCTTTGTCAATATATAATTTTGCACTTGCTATTCCAAGGACCAACTGGGACCTAAAATATAACCAGAGCTCACTCCTAAAAGCCAAACTTCTGGCAGTTTATTAGCTATTCTTGCATCTGACTAATGATTATCTGCATATTTGATTGAAATTCTATCCATGAGAAGAGTGATATCAAATCCAGCAGTGAAAAGCAAATCCTGTGGTATCTTAGAAATCTCCATTAGACTGAAGATTCATTTCTTCCTCCCACCTATATGTTTGTTGCATCAAATGCAGCGAAATTAAAAATTAACTTGAAGAAAAATAAAATATATCCTGACTTTTAATTTCAAGTAAAATAAACAAATCCATTTGGTAATAATTAGGGAATGATCCAGGATACTTGGCCCTTTATCCAGGGTATCTGTAGGAAAGCCTCCCTCTCTGCCTGCAGTTGGATGATTGTGATTCTTGACTGCCAAGTGAAGCTTCCTGCTGATCGTTTATGATATGCAAAGTCAGTTTTCCCAAGGAAAATAATTAAATACTTAACCTAGATCTATAGAATTTTATATGTATATATATAAAAAATATAATGTAGTAAAATAATTTATATATGTGTTCAAAGTAAGAAGCTTGTAGTGTAAAGAGAATTTTGAATTTTAAATCCTGTTCTCAATATACACGTTTGACATACTGTATCTCACAGTGTCATGATGTTTATTAATCTGAGGTTTTATTTTAGAAAGAAACATTCAAAATAGATTCATATTTTTTTTTTCTGGTTGACATGATTTAGTGTATTTTTTCTCCAGTTGCTGTTTTCAAGGGGAAAGGACCTTTTGTGGCTCATAATTGAAACAATTTCACGTTTCTATTTGTAGCCTCATGTTTGTGTCCTTTAGGTGACCATGCATTTTCATAATTTTTATACTTACTACTAATACTAATGAAATATTTTGTTAGATGTTAAGAAATAAATATTGAAGATATAAAAAGTTGTACATTTCCTTCACTAAAATTCCTCTACATTCACCATTATCAGTCTTCAATCATTACTATCTCTTTTGTGACATCTGAATTGAGATAAAGCACCTTTGTATAAGTGTGAGTGTGTTTGTGTATGCGCATATGTGCACGGTTACATGAATATCTTCTCATGGCTAGCACAGTGGAGAATATCTTCTTTCCAATTTCATCAACTCATTGAATTATATAAGCTGCTTTTATAATGTTGTCTTGTGGCTACATGATTATTCTTAAAGGTATAGTATAGAATGTTTGCTCACTTATACAGTAAAATAATTATGCATGCCATTCAGCTGAGGAGAATTTAAGAGTACAAGTGGGTGTAAATACCAATGCAATACTAGCTGCATGCAGAGATAACTTAGCAATGACAGATCAATATAGTGTTTCTCACAGGTATAGAATTTTCCAAACATGGTATGCAAATTGGCAAGTAAAATTTGGAGGTCCTCCTTTTACTACCTATGTGTCATGTTCTGGAAAAGATGCTGCTGCTAGTGTGCATGCTTTTTATTATGTGTATTCAAAAATAGATTATAGTTGTTTGTATTCCCAAACAATTAGGTAGCTGACAGATCATTTTTGAAGACTGTGCATATTATAAAAGCAAGCAATAAACTGATGGTCATTAGTCAGAGACCACACAATTTTTTTAATTTTATTTGATCAACTTTTCAACTTCTATGTTATCTCTGATTATGTTCTTTGCATTCTTCTATTTTCAAAATTTGTTGGTTGGGCACAGAATTAAAACCTTAGGATCAATCCATGTTTCTGCTGTTCTTTCATAACACATGTATGGAACATGGAAAACAATGAAGTATCTCAAATATGTAAAATCTTAGAATTCTGTATAATTTATGTTCTGTCATTATTATTCTTAAAAATTACATTTTTTTCATTTTCTTATTATGAATGAAGAAGTCACATTTTCTATCCTTGTATATCCTTATTCAAGGTCTCTTCCCCCTCCCGCCACATCAGGTCATTCTCTCTTCTTCACATCTCCCCATCCCAATGCCCCAGCATGGGCAAGAGGTCCCAAGGTCCCAAGGTCCCAATATTGCTCAGTTCAGCCTCCACTCCTGGCAAATACAGTTTTCTCCCCCGAACATGGAGATGGAGTCAGGTGTTCCTCTAAGGGGAGTGGGATCCAAGGTGTTTCAGATCCCAAGCTGTTCAGTGGTTTTGGTTTGCAGCTTAGCCATGCTTTGCTTTTTGCTTTTTTGTTTAGAGTCCACTAATGAGTGAGTACATCCCCTGCTTATCTTTCTGGGTTTGTGATACCTCTCTCAGGAGGATATTCTCCAATTCCATCCATTTATCTGTAAATTTTAGGCTGTCATTTTTTTCTTACTGCTGAATAGTACTTCATTTTATAGATGTTCTACAATTTGTTACTCCATTCTTCAGTTGAGGGGCATATACGTTGTTTCCAGGTTCTTGCTATTACAAATAATATTTCTATGAATATTGTTGAGCTAATGCTTTTGGGGTACAAATATGCATCTTTAGGGTATATGACCAATAGTGGAACTGCTGGATCTTTGGGGAGATTGATTTCCAGTTTTCTGAGAACTGCCATACTGTATTCCAGAGTATGAACAAGCTTATACTCCCACCAATATTGGAGGAGTGTTATAATTTTCAAATGGATTCAATATCTCCATGTTTATATTCACTGAAATTCTCATAGAAAAGCAATTTAGTAGCAATATTATGTAAATCTATACCTTCGCAAATGGTTAATTGTTTACAATATTGTGTCCAAAGCCACCTGATCAAGCCACAAAACTCTATTATTCCTAGACCTTGAAAATAATGAATACAATAAGCGAATGCAGCCCATTATCCCAATAACACTTGCTGTGAAAGAGTGTCTTCAAAGATGAATAGAAATTTAGATATAGAAGTTTGAAAAAATTAATGCCAAACATAAATAAATACATAATAAATAATTAAAACTAAAACATTAGCACAATTACACTATAAATTAATTCTTTTCTGTAGGATAAGTTTGCTTATGCTTTGAAGATGTTTTTCTGCCAAGGTAACTTTTGATTGGTTTTAGGGCTGAATGGTCTTTGGCTAAGTAGCAGTGAATAGGTGGCATCTACAGGCAGACATAAGAACTATGGTTAAGAATTCCATCTGTTATTATTTACAAGGTTCACTGTAACTGACTACATGTGATATAACTGAAGGTTAATCTGCAGTGTAGGTGATTACAACTAGCAGTAATCAAAACTGTCATGAGTTACAAACATGAAAAGAAAAAATAGTGATTAATCTTCAGATATATTTTTGTCATAGTGGCCAAAAAAAAAATCAAGGGATAAATCAATTTATTATGGGATTGTGGTTAATCTAATGAATTTGAAGTAAGACCCCACACTGCTTCAGTGACATGTAACATGAGACTAGATTAATAACACACTTATACAAAAAAATTTGTTTCAATATGCAGTCATATATAAATAAACTGAGCCTTACTAACATATTAATGTTCTTAAATATCTTTGACCAACTTCAGAGTTGTTACTTTAGGTATCAGTTGGGAAATAATACAATGAAGTACAATGAAGGTCATTCTATATAATCTAAGAGTTTTTACAGTATTATATTCTGTTGTTTCCTGCATTGCTCAAAACTCTACACAAATGACAAGTACATTTGTATTGAAAAGATAGCAGAAAGATTTTTACAGATACAGAGGTGATCGATAATGCCAAAATAACTAAGTTTTTCCGTCTCAATTTTAATATTCTGAGTTCAGCTGGAGACATAAGATAATATCTGCACAGGTTCAAAGCATACAAAAACAGTACATCCAAGAACTAAGAAATCTGGTGTGTCAATTATTTTCAAGAAAAGTATGTACTGACTCTAATCCACTATCAATAAATAATTGATTTCCTAAAATGGCTCATCTTCCACCTGATGTCATGAATAAAAGTGGGTTCACAAATAGAATAAATCATGTACAAGAGTTTTTCAACTCCAAAATGAGTGACAACACAAACCAAGGATCTACCATTGAACCTTCAAGAAGGAAAATAGCAACAAATAACAAATAAGTTCACTGCACTAATACTTTAATATCCTTGAGTGATAGGGTAGTATTTGTCAAGATTACTGCTTGATAATTTAATTGATTCTAAAGTTTTGTGAATAAAACTACAATGCCTTAGCCATTCCTGCAATGGATCTCTCAGGGGAGAGGAAAGAGCATGATGTCCTAGACTCTGTCACATACCAGAGCTGAAGTATATTATCTTACATGCAAATACTGCAGCATTTAAGACCGAGACAGGGCTGATATATATTTAAAGAAAAACAGTTCTTTTACAAGCAGGAATTAACATACTGCACAGGTGATAGGAGCAATGTAATGTTGAAATTCATAAAATTCTAACCTGGTATTTTCCTTGAGCATGTCTCTTGCTCTACAATAAAATTCCTAATTATTCTATAGCATTCGCTGCAATTAACACACTTAGTGAACTATAATTCAATGTAATTCTTCAAGCATACTAAAACGACTCTTCAATTTTAATTCTAATATCAGAATATTGAAAGATAAGTAATATACTATCTGTCTATATAGAAAGGGAATTTTGTAGAACTAAGGCAGATACATGCTCTCTTTTAGCATTTGCCTCACCAGTCAAAGTGACTGTCCTCAGTGGATATCCTAGTGGAGGAAATGAGTAGAATTCTCTAATCTTTCTCAGATACAGAAGGATTAGGTGAATTAACTTTCTTTTTTTATGATACATCAATGCAGGACAGAGACAGTGATGAAATACGATAAAAGAGAAGCAATAACTTCACAAGAATAATCCTACTTTCTGTACAAGTAAAAAAAATGAAGTGATTCAGAACTAGAATACTGGAAATCAAAAAGCCCAGACATTGCTAATATCCATGGTTTCTCTCACTTGTAGATGTTAGGAACAGTTTGCCTTGTCTGGCCCAAAATACAGTCAAGCCTTTGCTTTTACCCAGGACCTATTGAGTTCTCCAACATAGTCAGAGCTTGATTGGTAAGAACCACACTGCTAACACTTTTATTAGCACTTCTTGCCTCCGATTGAAGAAGTGGACACATTCACATTTAGAACATAATAAAAACAAATAAGGAGAGTGATCTCAATTCCAGCAAAAGGCAACTCCTAAGGTAAAGTTGGAGATCTCAACCAAAGCTGCTGCCTAATTTCAAACTCCTACATAAATGTGTGCTGCATGAGAAGCAGGAAATTTGAAAGTGGATAAATGGAAAAAAAGATGTGATTTGTGCTGATCTCTGACTCCAGTAAACAAAAGATGTAAACAGCTTCTGGTAACTAGGGAGTGAACATATAATCCTATTCATGGCTATCTAAAATAAAGCCTTGGTTTCTGCTTGTTGGTGGGCAATTTTTATTCCTGCTTGCCAAGGCAGCTTGCTATTGACCTTTTCTGATATGTCATGTCAGATTTCCCTGGTGAACTGAATTTGGAGTCTGACACTCAAAATTTTCAGTGTCCCAGGTAACCAATTCATAATAGTCCCAGATAACCATTTTCATAGTGGTTTCTTAGAGATCCTTACAGTAATATATCCCTGTATTCTATTCTCTTTTGATTCCTAAGTAAGTCTTTCTTGAAGATAATGCAGGAACAAAAACTATGGTATTTATGACCACAGAGACAGGAGTACATTTCTTGCAAAGGAAAAATGAGTAGGTGATTTATAGCAGGAATATGTGAAATCCTACCCAATCCTGGCCTATAGGAAGTTTCCTGCAGGTTTCAGTACTAGTTTTCATTACTTGGCAGTGTTTACAGCTGGGCTTTGACTAAATATAACTAAGAGCTGGACTTTATCCTTGAACCTGACTGGAAAATCCGTGAGTGCTGTCATTTTTATTAGATCTGATGTTTTCTGTTATAGGAGGGTATAGGATTAAATAGATAATGCATTTGAAACCAATAAAAATAGAGATCTCAATTCCTCCAATGGAAAGCAAATCCTGTGGTAATCTTTGAGATCCTTTCAGAGGTGCTGATTCATTTCTCCCTCCCACCTAAATGTGTGATGCAGCAGAAACAATGAAAAGGAAATTGGATGACAGGAAAAATGTAATTTATCCTAGACCCTGAATGCAATTATTAAAAGATAAAAACAACCTGAGGTAAGTAGCAGTGAACATACATTAAACTTTAGTTCCTATATCCTGGATATCTGCCTGAAAGTCTCCCTTTCAACCTGCTGATGGCTGATTGAGATTCTTAACTGCCAATTGCAGCTTGTTAGTAGCAATTTCTTATTTATCCTTTCAAATTCCCCAAATGCACTTACTTGAGGAAAAAAACACTTATACTTTTCATGGAGACCCAGAAGTTTAAATGTGAATTGTCCCAGAACATACCCATTTCTTATTTGGTCCCCCAACAGGCATATGACTTGTAAATCCCTCCCTTCTGATAGTTATTAAATCAAAATTCAGTCTTCCTTACAGATGATATTGGATCCTTACCATCTCTGTGAGCCAGAGATCACAGATATTAAGGCTGAAACTGTGGCTTTAGAGATAGGAGCAAATTTCTTGCATAGCAAACCAGTGTAGGTGAATCAGCACAGAAGTGTGGGAAATACCATCAAAATACCTGCCTATTCTGACTCTGTCTCCTGCAGGTCTCTGTGGTGGAATGTTCTGTATGATGTAAATAAAGAACTGTGTTGGCCTATGTAGAGCACCGTAGAAGTGGGTGGGGAATCAGAGCCCAGGCAGGTAGGAAAAGGGTGGAGTTAGGTCAGTCTCCACTGGTTCCCTGCAGAAGCAGCATGTAGGAATCCAGGTGAGACACTGGCTGTGGGGCACGTGATGGAAAGATAAATGGAAATGGGTTGAATTAAGATGAAAGAGCTAGCTAGTAATGTGCTTAAGATATGGGCCAAACAGTTTAAAGGATATAAGCGTGTGATTCATTTCTTTGGGGGACAAAAGCTGCTGCAAACCAGGTTAGAATCGCTGCCGCCGCAGGCTGAGCCAGGTCACAAACCTCCTGGACCCAAAATGGGCCAGGAAAAACCTACTACAACAGGTATCTGAGAAGGTATTCTTTCTCTACAGTTGTTTACGGCCAGGTTTTGCCTAATTCCAGCTAAGTTCTGGAATTTAACAAAATCCTGACTGAAAATATCTTTAAGTGCATACTTTTATATTAGATCTGATTGCTTCCCATTGGGGAAGAGCATACAATCAAATAGAGATGTAATAGGAACCAATAAGCAGAGAGATCTCAAAATAACTGCAGATAACATAGAGATGTCTGTAAGAGCTGCTGACTAATTGAACTCTCCCTTCTCCCTGTATGTTGTAAATGAAGCAGGGTAATTGAAAGCTGAACAGGAGATAAAATGCCATTTACACTGGTTTCTGGATCAAACTATCAACAGACCAAATTATCCAGTGGTGTGTGTTGGACAGAGCAATTATCCACCTGGTTGGACCTAGTTCCTATCTATCCACAAAACAAATCCTCCATTTGCATTCTAATTTTCTGTTCAATAGTATGGGCTGTGAAGTATATCTGGCTGCTGACTCTTTGGGATTAGCTGGTATGATTTTTATATGTTTAGTATATTTTGCACTTGTATTAGTATATTATAAAACTATATCTATTAGCGCTCTAAAAAACTGCTTTTATTTGAGAAAATAAATATTGCTTCTAGACTCTCTTCATGAGACTGATGTGCTACCTACTGTGCTAACAAGGCACCTTTAAACTCTTTGTAAAAAAAAAAAAGCCAAATAAGTTGTTCTCATAGGTCTTAATAATAAAAATTATGATAATATTTATCTTAGAAAATAGAAGCTTATAATATATTCTCAACAACTCAGTATGTCTTTTGTAAGACTTTATATGGAATTGCACAAGTAACTTTCTTTTTGTCATAACACTCATTAAATCACTTTATTACATGTGACCCAAAGCATAAGATATTTAGTATTAAAATGAGTGAAATATAGAATTGGAAAAAATACCTTACAATAAATCAAATACCTTACTGATTTCCAGAAAAATTGAGGATTGTAGCATATCTTGCCCCTCCCAGCTTTAATCTATGAAGCAAACACTTTCATGAACAATGGACAGGAATTATCATAATAGTTGTTAACTAAAACAAAACCATCTATTCTGATCTCTCCGAATAATCATGGCTTTTGTTTTTATTCTATTGTAGAACAATAATAATATTAATAACAACTAGGTAGTGACCTTTGTGAGAAAGGTTAAAAGATGTTTCAATTAAAATATAAATTTGAGGGCAAGGACTTTATTTATAGATGATAATAACCATATTAGTCAAATTAATGAATTCACTTTCACTATGTATCTAGTGAATCATAGTTCTGTAGTGTAGAATTGTCCCAGGTTTCCCACAAATGAGGGTGCTTAGAACTGGGATTTTCAAAACCAGCTGAGGTGAAGGCTCACTATCACACAAAAGAGACGATTATGTCAGCAATGGCTGTGAGGACTGAGCACACCTTGCTGGCTCACCTGTATTCACTAATTCACTCCTCCCACAGTCCTGGAGATGCCTGCTATTGGATTTTACTGATAGAGCTTAGACACAGTGTTTTGGGCATTCCATTCATCATGCTTAAGTCTCAGAGGGTTTTTCTCACCAGTTATTTAAAGCAAATCTAAGATGTGCTTTTAGGAAGGGGTACCACTCTGGGGTAACTCAGGAAGGACCTAGATTATAATATTAAAAAAATGAACAGGAAAGGCAGATTTCTGCATTGATGTGTAACATTAATACAGGGCAGAGAAGTGTATTGCAAGGCTTTCCTGACTTGTGCAAGGACTTTGTTTTGGGGTGAAGAATTCTAAATTTACATGAATGAATGAACACAGAATGAGGGAGGATGTTCTTGGGATCACCAAGGCTGGAGGGTGCAGTGGTTGACATGTAACTTTTTGCAAGTGTTTTGTTTTGCTTCTGTTTCTCAGCTGTAATTTATGTGCATTAAGTATCTGCTTCAATATTAACATATGCATATTTTGTATGAAAAAATCAGCCACATTCTATATACTATAATTTCTCTGGAATCACCAGTATCACCATTTTATCTGAAACTATTATACCTTAATTTTCTTTAATAACAACTGAATTCATTTAAGGCAGTAATGTGTGCATCATTATAAACCATCTACTGGAACTTGAATAATGTCACATGCCTAGCATCCCTGAAAAAATCTAAAGATCCTCTTCATAAGCTCATTAAATCTAAATAACACCTTTTATAAGGGAATTGAAATTCATGGGTATTGCATTTGCATATAAAGGGTTTAATAGATACAAACTCAATTATAGTAGCATGATTTTTGGTTATAAGAAAGGAAGACTCTGAGCCAAATATTGGGGGAAGGCTGAGAAAGCACCACAGTCAATTTTCACCAAACTATCTTGCAACTTTCTAAGCCTTACTCCTTGTCTCTTCTGCCTGTTTCTTGTGCCAGTTGCTTCTGTTTCTGCCTTCTGCCGGGTTTCTAGAGACCTTATATACAATATCCCATCCAGGTTACAATTAAAGGCATTTAGCCTTGAACTCACAGAAACAGAAGAAGTTCTGTCTCTGGAGTTACGGAATTAAGGGTGTTGGTCCCCACTCCTTGCTTTCCATGTGCTGGGATTAAAGGTGTGTGTGACTGACTCAGCTGTTTATCCTTGTATTCAAGGATCAGAGATTTCCTGAGCTGTCTGTCTAGGATTTGACTGAGTGGTCTCTCATATCCCAGGATTTATTAAATATCTACAAATATCCATACTTAATTGTGATTATATTTTTATTTTCTGAAGTAAATAACTAAATATATTTCTTTCTCATTAATATACTAAAGAATACTATATTCTAATCATACTAGTATTTTAAGGGTATGATATAGTATAAAAATTATGCATTTAATTCCATTGTTCGAAATTTAAGAGTGTAACTCTGTTTACCTATGCATCAAATGCTTTTTTCTTCCCAGTGTATATTACAACTAGCTGATTTCCTTTAGTATTTTTTTCAAAGAGAATAATTTCCAGACTAGCCTATCTGGCTATTCAAACTCAGAAAATTTTCTGTTATTACACTTCACTCATACTCTAGTGTTATATATTAATACCCTAGTATGACTGGTATTGAATATGTGTATTCAAAATTAAATTCTATATTTACCAATTTCCAAATGCACATTCTGCTAAGAGAGATAGAATATAAAGTATCAAATATAAAATATAAACATTGGTTAAGTGGTAGAGTTGTTAGAACAAAAGGAAATCTCTAAGATGCAGTGGGTCCTCAAGTAACACAAGGAAAGAAGGGGATACTTTTGTTTGTATTGTTATTTTTAAAAAGTTTTTCTAGGAATTGGCAATAAATTAGTGAAAATCACATGAGTTTCCATTTTCATTCCCTCTAAAAATTAGAAACATGAGATAATGAAAGCTGATCTTTTTTTCCCCCGAAACAAAATGTATTTTACTTTTGACTGCTCTGGCATTGTAAAGTGTCACCTTTTCATTATTGGTTTTATAACTGGGAAACATTCTCAGTCACTGGAGTTATGTTTTTTGTTTTGTTTTGTTTTGTTTACCGTTGTTTTTCCTATTCCCAAATTATTGTAGTTAAATCTGGAACTTATTTACTTTGAAAAGGAAATCCTAGTACTCTGCAAACACAACATGAAAAAGTATTCCTTCATTGGATAAGGTGTAGTTGCAGGCACGGTCCATCCACAACTTATATTTTTTGGTTGTGAGCCTAGCCTTTAACAGCTGAGCTATCTCTCCAGCCCAATCTGTAACTTTTCAAATAGTCCATCCCAACATACTTTGATTCTGATGTAGCAGTTTCGTATATAAGAGGTCATATTTATAACATTATGGAACCCATAGGTACACAACAACTCATCTGCACTGAGCATGTAAACTTGAGGGCAGCATAATCATGCTTCAAATTTAGTGACCTAAATGAGTAAATTAATAGCTCAGTGATTTCTGGACCAATAATTACATCTCTTCAAGGTTACAAACCCCCAAAATATTTTATTAGTCAGAACATAGTTCTTAAATCCTAAATCCTAGATCCTTCACTCCTAAATCATTCTAGTTACTACCTCTTGAATTTATAGATTTGGCCACATTGATCTAAAAGGACACTTGCTATAATTTATTTTTAACACACCAAACAATTTCAAGCTGGAGAAAATGAAAACTGCACAATTATCTTAGGGAAACACAGCTTAGTTTTTATTGGCTACACATAGTTTTTCTAAGATTATGCGCTAGAATCTCTGTATGAAATGCCAGCATAAAGTAATTATCCAAAATAGAAATTCCTATGTATGAAAAGGAGGGATTTGCTATCTGTTATTCAACCTAGGATAAGCTTTTATTTCTGCATTCTCATTCTGAGTCATATGCATCTTCCCTGTATTCTTCAGTAGGTACTGTTACACATCCATAATAAAAAAAAAACTTACCTTACAAAATGAAACCTCATACAACAGATAGCATCCCAACCCGGGGACCCAGACACCTGCATAAAACCTAAGAATGGTTGAAAAGCAATCAACAATACAGAAACAGAGCCAAATGAAGCTTCCAAATTGTATTTCTGAGTTGGGTCATGGTACAGAGATGGAAGGTGTTTGGTCTCAAATTTAAAAATGAAAGATTCATTGCAAGCAGCTTAAGTTCAATTCCCAGAAGTCAAAAGACATGGTAAAAGCAACAAGTTGCATGTGATTGATTTAAAAATTTCTATTTATATTGAACCAAAGGAGAACAGAGACAAAGACTTTTTTTTTCATAGCAGCATATTCTTTGGTCTGCACTATTTGCTGGCAGCAAGCAGAGATGTATCTCCTTTAAAAAGCTTAAGGTCCCCAATCCTTGCCTGGAAAAATCTGTGTTCTGGGACCGGGTTCTGTATGTGGTACATGTGTACATACACTCCTTAGAAGACAGGAATAGACTTTGGCTGTGAGGAGCTGCTCCAGCTGCTAATAAAACAAGGGAACTTGCATGGTGACCCCCACTCCAACTGCATCAGTAGAGAAGGAAAAGGACTTCAAATTTAGCCCCTGCCCAGAGCAGAGTTACAGATTGAGCAGACCCCTTGCTCAGAGGAGATGGGCGACACACAAGTCATGTTGCCACAACTGAGCAGAAGCCACCTAATCATGAGCAGAGGCCAAAGCAAAAACACATATAATAACATAAAGAACAACAAGTTAACTGAAGAAGTAAGTGGTGGTTCTACAACTACAAGACCTGAACAGGGCAATGAAGAGAAAGCAGAAGGAAGCAACACCAAAAATAAACACTTCTTTAGGAGACGATTGAAGCCCACAAAGAAGATATGAAAAATTCCGTTAAAGAAATAGAAGAAAATACAAACAAAAAATTGGAAGAGATGAACAAATCTTTGAAAGAAAACTAAGAAAAGGTAAATCAAAAAATGAAAGAAACATTCCAGGAACTAAAAAATGAAAGAGAAGCAATAAAAAAGGCACAAAATGAGGCAAAGAAGGAAATAGAAAACCTGATGAAAAACCTGGAAATACAGATACAAGCATGACCAACAGAGTCTAAGAGATAGAAGAGAGAATCTCGGAAGTGGAAGACTCAGTAGCTGAAATAGATATATCAGTCAAAGAAAATACTAAAACCAAAAAAGCTATAACATGAAATGTTCAGGAAATCTGGGACAGCATGAAAAGATCTAACTTGAGAATAATAGGAATAGAAGAAGGAGAAAAATACCAGCTCAAAGGCACAGGTAATGTATTCAATAAAATCATAGAAGAAAACTTTCCTAACCTGAAGAAAGAAATGCCTATAAAGATACAAGAAGCTTACAGAACACCAATTAGATATGACCCTAAAAAAGCCAACCTGCCATATAATAATTAAGTCACAAAACATACAGAACAAAGAAAAATTTGAAGAGCTGCAAAAGAAAAGGAGAAACTTACCTATGAAGGCAGACCCATCAGAATAACACCTGTCTATTAAATGGAAATGATAAAAGCTAGAAGGGCTTGGTCAGAAGTTATATAGATGCCAAAGAGCATGGTTGCCAAATAAGAATAATACCCTGCAAAATTATCAATCACCATAGATGGAATAAAGAAGATATTTCATGAAAAAGTCAGACTGAAACAATGCCAATCTACCAATCCAGCACTATAGGAACCATTATAGGGAAAACTCCAATCTAAGAACCCCAGATACACCCATGAAGCCACAAACAATCAATAATCCCACAGAATACCCAAGAGAAAGAAAATACAAAAAAGTTACCCCAAAAATTACAGGAAATATCAATTGGTGGTCACTAATATCCCTTAATATCAATGGACTTAACTCACCTATAAAAAGACACACACTAAAAACATGGATATAAAAACAGAATCCATCCTTTTGTTGCCTACAAGAAACACATCTCCATCACAAAGACAGACACAGGCTCAGAGTAAAGGGTTGGAAAAAGATTTTCCCAGTCAAATGGTCCTAAGAAACAAGCTGGGGTTGCCATCCTAATATCTTACAAAGTAGATTTTAAAGTTAAAAGCAATTAAAAGGAACCAAGTTGATCATTACTTATATATAACAGGAAAAATTGGCCAACAGGAGATTTCTTTTTTTTCTTCTTCTTCTTTATTTTGTATTTAACAAAAAAAAAGTACCATGAATTTAAAATGAGGAAAAGTTAACAATAACTATGAACAGGATAAGAATCATAAGCATGGAATATCAAGGGTGGTAATGCAAATAAGATTGCTACACATATATTTACTACGTGTTCAGCTTTCCCTCTGAAATTTTTTTTCCCATCCCTGTATATCCTCATTCAAGGTCCCTTCCCCCTCCCAACACATCTTGACATTTCTCTTCTCTGCAACTCCCCATCCCTTCCCTGGGCAGGGAGCAGACAGTCCTATGGTCCAACTGATCCAATAATGTTTGGATCAGTCACCACTCCTGGCCAAATCCAGTTTTGTCCAACCTCCCTCAAGAATGAGTCTGGTATTCCTATAGTTGGAGTGGGGTTCGAAGGATCAGTCTAGAGTGTTTCTGATCCCAGCTGTTCAGTGGTTGTGGTTTGTTGCTTGAGTATGTTTGGCTTTTTTTTTCTTGTTTGTTTGTTTAGAACCCACTAGTGAGTGAGTACATCCCCTGCTTATCTCTCTGAGATTGTGATACCTCGCTCAGGAGGATATTCTCCAAATCCCTCCATTTGCCTGCGAATTTTTGGATATCGTTTTTTCTTACTGCTGAGTAGTATAACATTGTGTAGATGTACCACAGTTTGTTAATCCATTCTTCAGTTGAGGGACATCTAGGTTGTTTCCAGGTTCTTGCTATTACAAATAATGCAGCTATGAACATAGTTGAGCTAATACCTTTGGTATGTGAATGTGCTTCTTTAGGGTATACACCCAGAAGTGGTATTGCTGGATCCTTGGGGAGACTGATTTTTAATTTTCTGAGAAACTGCCATATTGCATTCCAAAGGGGCTGAACAAGCTTACACTCCCACCAACAATGGAGGAGTGTTCCCCTTGCTCTGCATCCTCTCCAGCATAGGCTGTCATCTGTGCCTTTATCTTAGCCAATCTAACAGGTGTTAGGTGGTATCTCAAAGTTGTTTTGATTTGCATTTCTCTGACGGCTAATGATGAAGAGCATTTTTTCAAGTGCCTTTGAGCCATTCGTAGTTCCTCTGCTGAGAATTCCCTTTTTAAATCTGTACCCCATTTTTTGATAGGGTTATTCAGGATTTTGGGCTCTAAATTCTTGAGCTCTTTTTATATCTTAGAGATCAGTCCTCTATCACTAGTAGGATTGGTGAAAATCTTTTCCCATTCTGTAGGCTGGCATTTTGTCCTATTGACAGTGTCCTTGGCTTTGCAGAAGCTTCCCAGCTTCAGGAGATCCCACCTATTGATTGTTGGTCTTAGTGCCTGTGCCACTGGTGTTATATTTAGGAAGTGGTGGCCTGTGCCAATTTGTAGAAGTGTATTTCGCACTTTCTTTTCTATCAAGTTCAAAGTGGCTGGGTTTAAGTTGAGGTCTTTGATTCACTTGGATTTGAGTTTTGTGCAGGGTGACAGGCTGAGATCTATTTGCATTTTTGTACACACTTCCATCCAGCTATGCCAACACCATTTGTTAAATATACTATCTTTTTTCCATTGAATGTTTTGGGCCTCTTTGTCAAAGATCAGGTGTTCGTAGGTTTTTGGGTTAATGTCTGGATTCTCAATTCTATTCCATTGATCCACAAGTCTGTTTTTATGCCAGTACCAGGCTGTTTTTATTACTGTAGCTCTATAGTATAGCTTGAAGTCAGGGATGGTGATACCTCCTGAGATTATTTTGTTGAGTAAAATTGTTTTGGCAATCCTGGCTTTCCTGTTATTCCAAATGAAATTGAGTATTGTTCTTTTAAGGTCCACAAAATATTGTGTTGGGATTTTGATAGGCAGAGCACTGAATCTGTAGATTGCCTTTGGTAGAATTGCCATTTTTACTATGTTGATCCTACCAATCCAGGAACATGGGAGAGCTTTCCATTTTCTGATATTCTCTTCAATTTCTTTCTTCAATGATTTAAAATTTTTGTCAAATAGGTCTGTTACTTCTTTGGTTATAGTTACTCCAAGGTATTTAATACTATTTGCCACTAATATTAAGGGTAATGTTTCCCTTATTTCTTTTTCAGCTCTTCTATCTTTAGTGTATAGAAGGGCTACTGATTTCTTTGAGTTTATCTTGTATCCTGCTACATTGCTGAAGGTGTTTATCAGCTGAAGCAGTTCCTTGGAAGAATTTTGTGGGTCACTTATGTATACAATCATATCATCTGCAAATAGAGATATCTTCACTTCTTCTTTTCCAATTTGTATCTCCTTAATCTCCTTTGTTCCCTTATTGCTTTAGCTAAAACTTCGAGAACTATATTGAATAGATAAGGGGAGAGAGGACATCCTTGTCTAGTTCCTGACTTTAGTGGGATTGCTTTGAGTTTTTCTCCATTAAGTTTGATACTGGCTGTCGGCTTCTTGTAAATCGCCTTAATTATATTTAGGTATTCTCCCTGTATTCCTGATTTCTCCAG